>MU400405.1:0-75442 GCA_022578955.1 Hypoxylon sp. FL1857
TTATTTGTTAGTTTTTTTTTGTGGGTTGCATAATTTTTTTTTTGTTATTTTTTTTTAAAATTTTTTTATTTTTTTTTTTATTATTTTTTTTTAATATATTTTTTTTTTTTTTTTTTTTTTTTTTTTTTTTTTTTACAAGCCAAGCCACCAAATTTGCATCTCTACTGCATACCTCGATAGCCTGACGAATATGTTGTATTGGCGAGGAGGCAGCTGGAGCTTCGGAATACCCCTATTCAACGTACGATAGGCGTATCTTTCAAGGCGAGTTCGTTTATCCTCGGACTTAACTATTACCTGTGAAGGACATAACCTGCGAGAAAATTAGACTATCTTCCATGGTTGCTTGCTCGGTCTAGCCTATTCGACAGTTCGCAGCTTGGCTCGTACCATAAGTATGCGGGCTACGGCGTGTAGTTTTCATGGTGGCTCGGATTTAGTCATGAAACGTCACACACGTTATACGTCGTTGTTAAGGACGTGCCTACTGAGACAAGCGCCTGCTGTGTTACTCGGCAGCGGGCCTTTTATTTCCTATCGGTTCATTGAGCTAAGCTGCAAGTCAGACGTTCGAGGAGGTTGCATACGGTCAGCTGCACCCTGTTCGTTAGGCTTTCCTAGTCAGATATTGGGTATTCTTCCCCCGTAACCACATTGATATGGTGCAGTATCGTGTCTCATGTGGGTGTAAGTTCAAGCAAGTAAGCAGAATTGGGAAAATCCCATTGGCGCAAAAGCACAAGACTTAATTTCCGTAAACACCTTGATAGCATGCAGTCATCTGGACAGTATGCAGGTATATCAGGCCACCTCAAGTATCCTGAAGGTGGATATATTGTTCGGTCCCGTCTCGAGAAAAGCAGGGACGAATATGGCGCATCTCGGGTGTTGAACTTGAAAATGTTAGTTTGGGATGTATGCCGGGTGGCTTGGAGATAATAGATAACAGCAGCAAATCGAACATTGAAATTCCGCGTGGTTAGATTCTGGAATAGCGTGGGGGACATTGATTAGGTAGTTGAATACTCGCTGGAACCAGAAGATTCAAGTAGGTTTGAAAGGTTATATGAAGAGCTTAGAATTGTTTTCTGTATGATATTGGTTATTTTCGAAAACAAACTGAGCATTGCTTGATCCAGACATTTTATTTATGTAGATACCTCATAGATGATACCTAAGCTGCACACTTAGGGCATTGCATGTGATCCTCCACTAGGAGAGACATTGAAGCTTCAATGAGGGGAAACTCTTGGCTGAAGAAAAAGCTGCAGCTGCTACTTAGGAGGTACATACCTAATGAAACAGATGCAAACAGAAGGCAGGAATTGAGGCTGAAGCTAAGACCGGTAGATGGGGCGGAATCTCTGGAATTGCGGGGAATTTCACGTCGATCTCTAGGGGTCTACTGTCAACTCAGCCTGCAGCTGCCCAGCTAAGGGACCTGTCCCTGGCCGCTAAGATTAGTGCTGGAGCACCCGAGTGTTTTGATTGGTTAGCCCTAGAGACGTGGCTTCTTCATCATCTGAACGCTCTTACTTGAAGCTCCGAACTAGGAAGCTAACATTATGCGATTTGGTTTGCGCGGGCGGTAGGAGCAGACTCAACAATTCAAGGACTACGTAGAGTTTGGAGGGTGACAGATGCAAACGGTCAGAATCTCAATTGTCTAACCTACACGTTCCTCCCTAGCGGAGAGCTGTGGGAGAAAAGACGAGCATTATTTGGCACGAAACCCCCAATGTGAACGGTCTCTACCTCATCTTCTGTCGCCTTTGCGATCGCAACCATGGAGTCTCTCACCTCGGTCATTTGGGAGACACCCGCTCATATCTTATTCGCAGCGTCTGTTGCATTGGTCATCCTTGCATTCTACAGTGTACGGATCCCACCAGCCGCACAACTTTCTAGCTGAGCTAACTATACCATACCTAGCTTTACGCCGTACTCCATCTCATCGCGCCCAAACCCCGCCCAGTCCTCCCCTCAGAAAAGACTTACATCACCACCACTCCGACTGGGATTGCAACCCGACAACTACCGTGCTGGCACGACCGATGGCTAGCAGACCGGCACGCGAGCGAGGCTCGAGCTAGGAACGACGACCCCACCAAGACCGACATAGCAGATACCGGATCCATCGAACCTGCTGAAGTACGCATGAGCGTAGTGTTCCCGGCCTACAACGAAGAAGACCGTATCCTACCGACTCTTAAGGAAGCAGTCGAATATCTCGATGCGACATTCGGCCGTGACCCTCACCCGCATCACCACCAGAAGACGCTCCCGAAACGACCCTCCACCCCGCGCAAGCACGTTATGAACGCGCCGCGGGATGACCTCTCCGGCTATGAGATCCTAATCGTGAACGACGGCAGCACGGACCGGACAGTCGACGTGGCGCTAGAATTCTCGCGGGAGCACGGCCTGCACGACATCCTGCGCGTCGTCACGTTGGCGAAGAACCGGGGCAAGGGCGGCGGCGTGACGCACGGGCTGCGACACGTGCGGGGGGAGTACGCGCTCTTCGCGGACGCGGACGGGGCGTCCAAGTTCAGCGACCTGGGCAAGCTGGTGGAGGGGTGCGAGGAGGTGGTGGACGGCGCGCACCGGGGCGTGGCGATCGGGTCGCGCGGGCACCTCGTCGGCAGCGAGGCCGTGGTCAAGCGCTCGGCGCTGCGCAACTTCCTCATGCGCTCCTTCCACCTGGTCCTCATGATCCTGACGCCGCCCGCCACGTCGCGCATCCGCGACACCCAGTGCGGCTTCAAGCTGTTCTCGCGCGCCGCCCTGCCCCACATCGTCCCCTACATGCACGCCGAGGGCTGGATCTTCGACATCGAGATGCTGATGCTGGCCGAGTCGGCCCCGGCCGTGCCGGTGCTCGGCCACGACGGCGCTGTTATTGGCAGCAGCCCTGGCATCAAGGTCGCCGAGGTGCCTATCGACTGGCACGAGGTTGGCGGTAGCAAGTTGAATGTCATACAGGACAGCATTAAGATGGCTATTGGCTTGGCGGTGCTGAGGGCCAGCTGGATGATGGGCGTGTATAGGAGACGGCTCACATAGGTGAGGGAATGGGGAACTACTAGAAAGAGATGGACCGGTTTGGTAGCTGCGAATTACTGCATGGCGTAGATTTACGTATTTTGTACATGAAATGAATAGGTAGAGAACCTGAAGTTCTCCCATTCGTCACAGGCTCTGCTCTGAATGCTCCTCGGTTACCTTGGTGTGATCTTCGTCTTTAGTGTCCATTGAAGGCCGTATGGGGGAACAAAGCTCAACAAGAGTAACTTACGATAGATCAATAGGAAATTCTCAATTTTCTACCTGAAAGCGTGGCAATGGGATAGGCTTTTTGGCTTTCCTTCGTACGACATGGGCAATCTTTGTCCCATACACATTAGACGCATCGGAGAATAGAACCCAAGAAATCTTGCCAGCGGTCACATCGCCTATTGATATAAACGGATTGCTTTGAATCATTAGAATTAAGTATCAAGTTATATACGTCAAGCCGTAAATCTAGTTAGCTTTAGTTTTCGTCCCATATGCTACGCCGCGCTGGACAAGTTGACGAGGCCTTTAGGGCCGTCTGATCTGGTAATCGAGCAGAGATGTCTAGCATTGGATGCCCCGTTTCATCTCGTCCTTTTCCTCTCTTTCCTTCTTCTGTCAAGCTCGACATGTATGTGCGGAGGCTGTATCTTTGACCTATATATCTCCCCATGACGGAAGTCTGCTATTCTCGGGGACCCTTTCCTTTTCTTCATCTTCCCTTCCACCGAACTAAACGAGCAACTCCCTGTACATAACGGGCAGGAAGACCACGCTCGCGGTCCAGAGGATCCAAAACGCGTTCCAGAACAGCACGGGGACCTTCCACAGGCCGGTCTGCCTCCAGTCGAGCCAGATGGCGAGGAAGGCGACGCTGAAGAAGTGGTAGGCGAGGACGAGCGGGTCGGGGATCAGGCCGCCCAGCATGCCCATGGGGTCGCGCGTGACGCCGCGCTTGAAGTAGGCGAAGCAGCCGCGCTGCAGCTTGGCCAGCTCCTTGCTCTGCGCCGCGAACAGCGAGTACAGCGCCATGGCGAGCACGTTGATGATGGCCGTCAGCCGCTTGCGCCGCCAGTGGAACGTGCCCATGGCCCGGCACACGGCCGCCGTGTCGGCGAGGTCCGGGATGTTCTGCGGCGACAGCAGGTCCCGCAGGAGCACCACGTCGTTCAGGGCCACCGTCATGCCGCCCCCCGTCAGCGGGTGCCGCATGTTCATGGCGTCGCCGAGGATGACGAGCCCCGGCACCGCTTGCTTCGTCGGCGGCAGCCAGCTGTTGGGCATGCTCTGCGGGATCCTGGTGTCTTTTTCCAACGCGGCTCTGAAGGACGGCTGCACGCTGGCCGGGAGCGCGGGTAGCACCACGTTTTTCATGTATCCTCTCACACCGCCGTTGGCCGGCGAGGCCTCGGGGAGCTTCTCGGGGACGTCGACTAGCACTCGCGTCTCGTGTGTGCCGATTTGGTAGAGGAGGACGGGGCTGGCGGCGCCGATGATGACGTGGCCGTAGCCTGGGGAGGGAAGCTGGCAGTCGATGAGCTCCAAGGCGTAGAATTTGGAGCGGACGATAGGCGTCTGCTTGATGAACTGCTTGCGGAAGCGGGAGGCGTAGCCGTCGGCGACAATGGTTAGTTGTCCGAAGAAGCAATCGGGCTCCTTCTCGCCGGTGGATGGGTTGACGGTGCGGGTCTCGACGCCGAGGATCTCGGGATTGTGCTCGCCCTTGATGGTGCTCACGGCCTCTGTCTCGAAAACGCTGATATTAGGGTGCTTGAGACAGGCCTTCCTCAGCTGCGTGATAAAGCGACCGTGGTGGAAACTGCGTCCTTGTGGCCTCGGTGGTTCTGCTTTGCTATCCGCCGATCCATTCACCTTCTCATCTCCCACTCCCAGTAGTCCTTGTATCCGGGGATACGGCATGCGGACGTCCTCGCCGTAGAAGAACACGTTGAATCCGTGACATGGTATACCGTCGATATCCTCGATGCAGTGTCCCAGGCCAAGTTTCCTTAACGAGTTGACACCGCCTGGTTGCATTAGCTCGCCGACGATTCGGTTGGGCTCCTTCATCCATCTCTCGAGGAGAATTACACTCCTGCCCTGCTCCGCCAGGGCATGCGCAATAGCGCACCCGAAGACACCAGCGCCGATAACTACGACGTCGGCCTCATGGTATTTGACCCGCCGCTCGGCGAGCTCATTCAAGGCGACTGTAGTTTCGCTCATAGGAAATGCTGGAGATTACTCGAGTGCGGGCTTTGCTGATTAGGTAGTCGATGACAGTATTCAAGGATTATCGACGTAGGTAACCCAGGAACTGGACGTCTCGCGTGAGGGTATCTCGATAAGTAGGTAGGTAACCCGACAGAGGATCTACAGGACGGGACGAACGAATGAAGCTAAGGAACCGGCGAGTTTGAATATTTATTAGCTGGCCAGGTAGCGTTGCTGTAATGAAGAGCCAGTGACTTGAATTAGGGGTCCTTGGACTAGGGCGAATGAGGTCGAGTCGTTGGGGAAAAGAGGCTAAAAACTGACTCTCTCAGGTCATGATGGTTCGACGAATCGTCCCATCCGTAGTGATATTCATTTTCTGCCCCTTATCGGCTTGTCAGGGTTCACGGTCCAATTCGAGAGGTTCGAGGGTGGAATCTTTTTTTCCATGTTCCTTGCAGACACATGCTCTGCCAAGCCCGACGCCAAATTGTTGGATACCGCCCGGGCGCAGGGGATGCGGTATTAGGTAATGCTACACCCCCACTCTATAGTGTACCTATAGGTATCTCCACATTCAAATTGGCCAATCAGGAAAGGTTAGATGACACTAACCGACAGAACGTCGACTAACGGTACATAGGTACAATACATGTAGGGTACCTGTTTTGGTGATGTGGAACTGATCGAAGGCATGTGAATCATGATGCCGCTTAATAGATATCTACAGTAGTCCAAGTCCAATCGTGGGAAAATACGAGGGAAGCCATTTCTATAATGATGCATATCCGGTGGTGCTGCCACTCTTATCATTATGTACATATATATACAAAAGATATACATCATGATGCTAATGCAGCAACCGGTCGTCAAGGACCACTATCTTCATCGACGTCCTGGTGCCGTTGGTTGTCTTCGTCTTCGTCTTCGTCTTCGTCAAACTCTATGTCTCTGGTATGGTTCCTCGCCGTCTTCTGTGTCGTCTTTTCGTCCATATCTGTAAGTGCATCCTGCATAATTTGGAGAGTCTCGTTCGCTATTGTGAAGCCCTTATAACGACGGCTCACCACGGCGGCGATAGTGTCCTTCAACATAACCAATAGCTCATCGACGTCAGCACCTTCTGAGTACTTCTGAACGATCCTCTTGGTCGATTTTAGATACGAAAGCACCGACTTGTCTGTGGCAAACTCGCTCTTGAGGATATCATCAGTAAGCTTCCTCATCTCCTCTACGTCTAATAACTTTGCGTAGGCCATGAGCAGCACCTTGATGCTCTGCCTTGAGAAACAAGGATTCTCCGAGCCGGCTCTATTCATTGCAAGAGTGCACAATGAAACCGCTCTTTCGTAATGACCCATATCGATACAGACCCAAGCCATATGAGTGAGAACTGTCGGGTCAATGATGATGTTTATCGATTCAAATTGAGTGATCAAATTCCGCATCTGAAGGAGGGTATCTTCTGTGCTAGCTTTGATATGATCGAGCTGGAACTTGATCAACGCCGACACTGCGGAATTTACATCGCCACCCTGCTCGTGTACATCCCGGATGAATTTTAGGGCGGAAGCAAAGCCATCGCGACGGCTTTTCAATGCCGCGAGCACGGCTACCCGAAGACAATCCGGACAATACGGCATCCCATATTCCAAAGCTTGCTTGTAGATCGAAATCGCCTTTGCCGGCTTGTCCAAGTGTAGCTTCTGATTCATAGCCTCATATACGTCCCGCCGGTTTGCTGTCATTCCCGCGTACGTGAATTTATTCACCCTTTCAACTCTCCGGCTGTATCTGAAGGGGCCGACAGCAGCCGATCCAGCTGGATTCAGGGTCCTTCGTGTGTTGTCATCAGGACTAAGCTTTTGCGTATCCGAATAGAGCTTTTTAAACACGGAGTACGAAACCCCAAATCTGACCACACAGGTATGAAACACGGCATTGAAAACGCATACATCCATCTCAAACCCGGCTTCCTTACAATACCTCAGCCACGACATAACGCCTGGTATGTCGCGACATTCAGCGTATTTGCTAGCTACCATGGTGACAATGTAACGATGCATACGCACGCCTAGGTCGTTTGTATACTTCGACACGAAATCTCGAACCTCAGCAATCGGGTGGTCCTGTGCGAAAATTTTCAGAACCATTACAAAAGCGTCATCGTACTGTTTCTCTTGTCCTTGCTTTAGAGCTTTCATCTCGGTGAAAGCATCAAGCACACCGTCCCAGTCCCCCGCCTTAGCTAGCGCTAAGGCTATAAAGCCTTTCAGGGCTACATCCGAAACCATCTCAGGATACTGCTGAAGAACAGTCTCGTGGTAGGACCTCGCGGCTTCATATTCTCCTGCCTTGACAGAAATCTCGACCATCGTACGATATACACCCTCTGGATGGTTGAGTTCGTCCAGCAGCCCCAAAGACACGGCTTCATCAAAAAGCGCCTTCACCGAGGCGAAATCCTGGCTGCGACGCCACTGGGCTTGTAAGAGACGAAAGATCCACCGAGTTCGCAGAGACCCTTTCTTTGCATGGTCCAGCAGCTTCAGAGATCTGAGGACTTCACCAGCTCTTTTGCCCTTCATGTCCTCAACGGAGAACACGACACAATCAACCACTTTCTGGTAAGATGCGACGCTGGGGTTCATCTTGGAATAATGGAGCAAGTAATATTCGACCGCACGGTTGCAATGACGGGATATATAAAGCTTTTGGATGGCCCATGCTATAAATGAAACTGGGTCTGCAAGAAGATCGAGTACTCTCGAGAAGATCTCGTCAGAGACAGGAAGTTTCCTCAACTCAAGATTTCGAGCGAATAGTCGTCTCGCAATGGGTCCAAATTCAGCAAGTTCCTCTTGGGGCTTGTCTTTGAACGTTGCAAGGAATATATGTGTTGCCGCAGCGGTAGCTTCTGGCCCTCCTTCTTTCCCCTGCGTCAGATTAAATTGTATGATAGGAACGGGGCCATGGGCGTAGAATTGAGATTCGTCTAGCGGACCGGCGCTAACAGTTGTAGCAAGAACTTCCGTAGCGGCGTCCCATCTCTGTACCGCCTGGCATGCTATCGAAAGATGAGCAGAGACAGCAATCCACTTCTCATCGAACTGTCGAAAGGAGTAATATGAGCGAGATGTAGTGAAGAAAAGTTCGAGAGCTCGATCTAGTCCTAGTCCTCCTCCCCCCTTGCTAGCTAGAATACAGGTAGTTATTTCTTCGATCACTTCATCCAGTCTCTCTGTATCCGAACGAGAGACTCTAGTCCCAGAGACTGATAGAGATCTAGGGGGATCGATAGCTGGAGCATTAATCCTTGGTTGCGGGGATGTTGCCGTACCTCGCACGGCTTCTAAAAAAGTGGCTGAATTATATTGCGCAGGTTGAGATATTGATTCAGCCATTTGGGCAAAAGCATCCCAGGAGGATGATGCGGGTTTGGCCTCCCGTTTCAAAGGTGTCGTAGATCCTGTATTTGAGGAAGCATTGTTGTCAGGCGGATTCCGCTGTGGAAGAGCTTCGAGTGAATCATGGTCTCCGCTCGTCTTAGTTCCATCATCCCGCCGGTGCCATTGTAATTCGTCTCCCGCAAAACCTGCTTCGTCGAGCCTTGCCGCAGCGGTATCGGACATTCCACGATATTGCTTCGCTGATTTGAGCTTCTCTTTATTTGAGAGGGCAGTTCTCAATGTATTGATTCGCCGTCTTTGATCTTCTAATATTACGCCTATGGCACACGAGGTACCGAAAGCAATCCCTCGGAGGGCGTGGATCGCGGCCTTCGACGGGACGGGTAACGGAGGCGGCATAGTTGGGGATGTGTGATGCCATGTCGGAAGACACAAACGATTATTCCATAGCTTGATTATAATAGATCGGAGGCCTAGGGAGGGACAGTGCAAAAATTGCTCGCTTGAGCTCGTGATTGAAATCGTATCAAAAGACGGAACTGCGCGACTTGGGCTGAATCGAACCACCGTTGGTGTGGTTTAGCTAAGATCTGGAGAATTTCTGCCGAGAAAATTCGCCTAGCAGATGTTGCTCCCCATGACATAATCCACACACACTATGAGAATATGCAACTAATGAGATATACGTACATGTAGGTATGTACCAAGACGGACGAAATCAGGTTCGGCAAGGCTGTACGTACGTGAATCAATTGGAGATTTCTATATACCATGGGCTCTATTTTTTCCTTTCTCTCTCTCTCCTGTCTTCCTTGAACGCCGTGCATGTGTGCTGAGTTGTTTGTACAATGTCTGATAACCGCCATAGACTCAAGGCTTTGTGCCCCCTTTCCAAAGTCTATGCAGACATATCGGATCTCTCTACCGGAAGCCATACCTCTAATTTTCGTAAGATGTTCTGATACAAGAACAGCATGCAGCCACTTTGTATACTGGTCCAGACAAATCGTGGGCCAACTCCCCTAAACCATCCGCCAACGCCTTCCGTTTTGTAAATCAACCTTAGACCCTTGAATATTGAATCTTCGTCTAATGGAATAGCGCCCGGTCGCGGAGTGTGTGTCGAAGGTGATGAGGTTGATATGGGACGCTTTTGCTGTTTGGGCGGAGCCGGAGATTGAACTTGTTTTGATGTATCTTGAAGCCCTGACATTGTCTCCGTGGCCAAGCGGTCCTTCGTCTTGCCCAGAGCTGGAATTGGGTCGATTTGCGTCTGTAGTCGGGTCTTGACTACGTCTAGGGGACAAGTCATCACACCGGCTAATCCTCCACCTGCAGCTCCGGTAAGAAGTTCTAATCGGACTCCGATCTCACGGCTCTTCTTATACTCGCGGGCCCAGCTCTGGAATTGTTCGTAAAACATGAACTGTAAAGCAGAAAACGGGAGATCTCGGTACAAGGTTGCTTTATACCCCGAGAATAGCTCCGCGAAACCCTCTGTTCTGATAATGGTTTTTACGGCATCCCACGTTCCGCGATAGTTGTAGCCTGATTTGAAATAAGGATTGTTGTAGCGCCCTTGAAGCTGGAGACGAGTCTTCAGCACCTCGGAAGGCACGTAGACTATAGATGCAGCGAAATCGCCGATAAAACCTAGGCACGTGTCAGCATTAACGAGGCCGAAGTGCGCCGATGGGGCATTGACACATACCAGCAGTCAGGTAGGAGATATGAGGTTGAATGCCGTAGTCTAGCATATGTCGCTTGCTCCATTCATAAGTTCCAAAGAACAATACTGTGCCGGGGAAAGAGCCCATCATCGCGGGGAGCCAACCTCCGTATAAGCCGCGCGCAACGCCTTCCTGCCGCCATATTGTATAATACGATGAACCCAGGGAGGTGTATTTAGGTGGAATGTGCGGGTCGCCTTGCTGTCGAGTTTTTACGGTGTCGAGTGAGTGCATCAACATGTCACCAGTCGTCCCACCAAGCCCTCCAGCGATCATGGACTGTGAACCGGTATTAGTCTCGGAATCGTATTGCCAAAAGGATTATAGCACCTACGTGGATATAGGGCGGGCGTCCCTCCACGTCCCCATTGTCGAAGGTCATCTTATGACCATGCGCCTGTATCGTAAAAATGATAACTGCCACCAAATATTTGTGTTCCGAAGGTCCATCGTTGTAACCAACACTCGGGGTTCGGAGCGGATTTTTCAGCCAGACTAGTAGCGACCGTAGAAGGTAGTGGTTAATCTATTTGCCGAGAGGCATGGCCCAGATTTTGCGGGTTTCTTGGGATTTCGTGTGATGTGAACGAGAGGCGATCGCGCTCGAAAGCGACCACCGACCGAGTGTCGAACCTGAAAAAAAGAGGTAGGTTTTATGAAATTTTCGATATATTATTAGCACCAGTTGATATCGGCCATATCGGTTTGCGCGGCGGTTTATCGCAGCATCGCGCCGAATTCTATCTGGTTATGTGGGGTCTGCCTTTAAATCTAGATAAGCATTTAACCAGCTAAACTACCAGTTTGTCTCTTACGGGTACCTGCATCAATGTTTGACTGGAGAAGTATGTAACTTCAAAATACCATTCTGCTGCAGCGCATTGTGCTGTGATGTCGTATCTTAACATCCAGATACACACAAAGGAGGTACTTCAGCCACATATTTAAAGCACCTATCCCCAAGCTGCTGACTCAATTTCGGATATTCTCTGCAAACTCCCACCATCGAACTCTACCAAATCTATGTCGCGGCCACAGAACATGTGTGATCCTACCAATTATCAAATTTGTCGAAATCGGCCCATAGTCGTTGCTGTCTCTACTTAAACGCTCGCCCCCGTCGCCTTCAACCCAGACATGTCCAAGCGGTACTCGGACGGTAGGAGAGGGATACGGACTTCGTGTCCTTATAATGTCGCCCTCAAGGGCAACAATCCTCTTGACGACCTTCTGTTCAGGATTATAAGGGTTCCTACAAAGGCGCAAGCACTCAATAGGGACGCCTTCAAATGATAATCAATGTAACACGTACCAGAAAGTGACTATCATTCCCCGCCGCAGCCCGTACTGCGCGTTGAATTTGTATTCAAATACTATGTCATTCCGTGTTGTCTGGTCTTTTTCCGCATTCAGGAACGGATACATGGAGGGGCCTTGAATCCAAGCCAACTCGCCAACGTAGTGGTTGAACATGCAGACCACGGGAATCCATGTTGCAAATGCGAAAAGTCGGTAGCCGAATCTGCCGAACAGTTGTCGCTCACGTTTGATTTGCGTCCATACCGGCCGAAACGCCATTAGGCGTGAATCAACCTGAATACTGGTTTAGAATGAGATACGGATTTCGCGGAGAGCTGGATGCTGAAATGTGAGGTAGCATTTCATGTTCATTGCGATAATAAGCTTTAGCTTGAAACTTTCATAATCGAATACCCACTCTCCTCGATGAAGGGTTAATTAAGCGGGTTTAACGTTGCCTTCTCTCCATAGGGGCATATTTATGCCACTAACCCGTTGACTTATAAGTACCGATGAATGAGGTCAATGGTCCCACTTCTACTTAGAGATCGATCTGATGTCAAGGCTTGATACATGTATTCAGCAAGGTACGTAATTACAGGGGACTCTCTTTTACAAAGCGTGTTCACGGAGGTATGCAACACAAGCCGAGTTTATTAACCGTTATCTTGATTCTGAAAACACAATGCTCTATTCGCATGCTAGGTACTTTTTGTGTCCCGTCCATAAAAGTCAAGACCCCTAGGTACCCTTAACCTAGCCTTATACCCCTTATGTTGGAACCAACTGAAAGCCTTGGAGAAATACTTAGACAGTCTCGGGAATGTTGTCGTCGCTCTCGCTGACACTCTCATCTCCACTGACCTCTGCGTTCTCGCGTTCTCGCTTCTCCATGAGTGCCTGCAGTTCGGCATCATCCGAGTCCGTGACTGCCTTTGGTTCCATCTTGACAACGAGCTGGCCACCCGCGCTCGTGATGCTGTTGCGGATATCAACGATAGCCTCCTCTAACCGTTGGATACCAACGTTCTTGTCCAGGCACGTGCTCGTTAAAACGTAAAGTGGCGGGGATACCAGTCGTACTTTGACCTGGTTGTCTTCCGTATTCCGTGCCTCAGCTGTTCTTAAAGCCGCCTTAACCGCATCGATTCCGTCATATTCGAAGCAGGTGACTTCAATGTCGGCACGAACTTTCGTGGGCTGAGGAGTCAAGCGCTTTCCAATGTACGACTTCAACTCTTCCGCCACGACCTCATTCGGGAACGTGATATCGCTCCATACCTCGGGGTTACTTGTATTTTACATTAGCAACCAGATCCGACAAATCGTCACAGTAGATACTCACGTTATGGAGAGCTTGAATGCGTCGATGGAATGGCCATATTTCTTATTCAGAGGCCAAGCTATGCTCTCGTACAGGGTCTCGATGGGGGTCTGGGTCTTCTCGGCTACATGGCGCATAATCGAATGGACCATCTTGCTCTTGTTGTATCGCTCTTCGCACTTGACAATGTCTTCTGGGGAAACACGGCGCTTCGAGAGATCGATATATCCTGGCATTTTATTAGCACTAATGTTCATGCGCCGTTATGCTATTGCCCTCCAAACTTACCCTTCTCCTTGTCGACTCTGAGAACGACGACTACCTCGTTGCGTCCAACTCGAATAAGTTTCTGAATACTTCGGATACGACGCCTCGAAAGCTCAGATAGTAGAATCATGCCGTCGATGTTGTCGTATTCGAGGAGTTTGACATAAGCACCCATATCGGCGATCTAGAATATCCACGTTAGGCGAACACGAGGCGTTATGCAGCGGTGGCCAACAAACCTGCTTGACATTGACCATGACGAAGCTATCGATCTCCGGATACTTCTCCTCATAGAAGCGACAGTTTGTTAACGACATATTGGGCAAGAGTACTGTTAGGTGGCCTCGAAAAGATGTATGGAGAAGGCTGATTGCAAGCCCGAGATCGCGCGCTGAGGGCGGGGTTGAAATTTCTCTCTAGGTCGGAGATCCAGTGGCTATTTCTCGTTTGTTGTATAGATTTGGAGAATCGGTCTATCTCGTATTGCTGCGAAAGTTGCGCGCGTCGCTGTGGTGGACTAGACTGGTCGATTATTTATTTTCTTGCACGGCAAGAAAGACTCACAAATTTATTTGATGATCGAAATCTTTATGACCTGAGCGTGGGGTGTGGCACCCAAAGAGTTTTGGCGGGGTTACCTAGCGGGTGTGCCCATACGAAATTCTTTCCTTGTCAAGCCACACAGTTGGCCACACCTTCCATACCTACGGTTAAGTGAGAGATCGCATTATGTAAGGTTGGGGAATGGATCTCTAACAACGTGCGTCACCTCTCCTTTCAAGTCCCAAACAATGTAATTAAATCCAATTATTCATTACTTTCCTCCTCGTTTCAACGATACATGAAATCCGTCGCATCTACGATCTCGTGGTACCTACTATACTATACTGAAGGTACATGATCCGGAGATTTAGTACCCATATCTGTGGCTAGAGGTAGGTAGGTATCTAGGTAGTGACGGAGCTCGGAAGAAGCTGGAAGCCGTACCCATCGGGTTGCTGCGGTCAGAGCCCAGACCCACCTGGATACCTTCAAAATCGACGATGTTCCACCAGATGCACAAGCTTCGGAGCTTTCTCTCCTGTAATAATTCTACTTCTTAATTCTCAACCCAGCTCAAATGTCTCTGGCCTCGCGGTTCAACTGGAAACAATTTTCCAGCTTCAGCCAGTCGGTAGACAGAGCCGAGACGCGGTTTCACCACCGTGCAGGAGGATGACTTCTATACTATGAAATACTTCGGCATTGAGTCAACTATATAAAATTTCTGCTTTCCCGCGTGGCCATGAATTCGTCCACCGCCTCCAGCATCGAGACGGCCCTCTCGCAGGCCGTTTCGACCATCGCGAGAACATCCTCAGCCACTGTCGCCTCCGCCGTTACACGGGTTGATGATGTTGCTCGCGCTCAGGGCTCCTCGTCGTGGCTTGGCCTACTTGCTCGACTCGTCCTCTCTATACTTCATATCCTTTCGACAATCTTATACTGGGGCCTCAAGCTCACAACAATATCCGTGCCAACGTTGCTCTTCACATTGTTCTCTACAAGCTGGACGGTGACGATGAATGCTACTACATTGTAAGGGCGGCCCGTCTTGTGCCCCAGAGTTTGACTTGCTAATATCAGAGATAGGGCGTTGATATTACTGCTCATGTTTTCTGCTGTCACCTGGGTTGTGAGGTATCGGTACTTGAACATGTATTCTCGCCTACCTCCAGAACCACAGCGTAAAGAACCTGAGCTGGATCTTTTCCCGGAGAACCATGAGGAGGGCGCCAAGCCAGGCCTTACCAACTATTTGGATGAATTTCTCAGTGCCATCAAGATATTTGGGTATCTTGAGCGTCCTGTGTTTCATGAGTTAACTCGAAGTATGCAGACGAGAAAGTTAATCGCCGGTGAGACTTTGAACCTAGAGGAAGAAAAGGGGTTTTGCCTGGTTGTAGATGGGCTGGTCGAGATTTTTGTCAAATCTTCCAACCCCAACCACTCATCCCAATCCTCTGTGCCGTACGACAGCTCCATGCAATCTTCTTTCTCTGAAGATGATGAGCAGTCCATTCCTGGCCAGCAACGGTACCAGTTGTTGACTGAGGTCCGAAACGGCAATCCCATGTCGTCACTCTTCTCAATCATGTCCTTGTTCACAGAAGATGTGAAGCTCAAGCTGCCGTCCGATGATCCTCTAGAACCCAACGGCACCAATGGACGTTCTGGTCACCAACGTTTATCCAGCGCTAATTTTGGGCGCCAGCATGATGTGCCAGCTTTCCTAAGTGAAGCCTCAGATTTTAGCGGTCAGGGAAGACCAACGGTGGGCGATGAGTCTGCAGTTACCTCTCCCTCTTCTCCCAGTCGGCCTGCGTTGCCGAAGAAGATCCCTCCGATTTCCTTGGATGACCCGCCACCACCTCCAAGTATCCGTCGTCCCACTCCAAAGAGGACGGCTACATCCGTCCATCCCGATATTATTGCAAGGGCAACAATCGACACCACAATCGCGATAATACCCGCAAGCGCATTTCGCCGGTTGATTAGAGTTTATCCCAAAGCAACCGCTCATATAGTTCACGTTATCTTGTCTCGGTTTCAGCGTGTTACTCTTGCTACAGCGTATAATTACCTCGGTTTGACCAATGAGGTCCTTCACACAGAAAAGAATATGATCCCTTACACAACTTGTCAGCTACCAAATATCCTCCGGGGTGATGCACTGGAACGTCTAAAAGAGAAATTCAAACAGGACAGGGAGAGAGCTGGTGAGGAGGAAAGCGGCAAAGGAATTGCACTGCATAACGCGTCAGCAACCGCTCGTCGTCGTAGATCTTCGACGAGTTTGCGTAAGGAAGCAGCGCTGCAAGCAATGAGCCGTGCCCGACCTCAGTCCGTGGTAGCATCTACCATCGTGCCCCCACAAGACCGCCTCTCAATTCACACTCCCAGCCCAGGAGATCTCCTGGCTAATGTCCAGGTGGCTCGCGCTGGGGGTGCAGGATCGTCTGGTACATTAGAGATTCCCATAACGGAGCCCTTCCAATCTTCAGGTACCTTCCGGAAAACAGACGCAAGTCCTCTGGCTCAACGTACTTTCAATCCTTTTGCAACCCAAAAACGAGCTCGTTTATCCATTGACCCTCGCGAATCGGTTGATGAAGATAACTTATTCCGAGTTTCTGTTTTAGAATGTGTCTTCAAGGCCTTGGGTATGAGTACCGGTGGATCATCATCGAGAGGCCCTGAGTCGACAGAAGGGTCTCCCAGACTTGTTTCATATGATCAGAGAAGGCAAAAGGCCGTCTTTAGTAACAATGCATTTGGATTCATGGATCCCTTTGATGGCGCCACTGATTGGGATGCCGAATCCATGACTTCCGGTGGCGTGTCAATGACGGGTACGCCGAATGCGCAGTTCCTTGCGGCGGAAATGAAGCATGAGGTAGAAATAGTTTTCTTCCGACAGGGATCTGTGTTAGTTGAGCAGGGTGAGCGAAGCCCGGGGCTTTACTATGTCATTGATGGATTTCTCGACATATGTGTTCCTTTGGAAGACTCGGGAAGTAATATTCTGAGCTCGTCTAGTAGAACTTCAAATTCCGCAATGCACAGAGCGGAATCCGAAGAAGCTGCCCGCCGGTCGTCTTCTTTTGGTCCAACTAAAGATTCGGAGCGCAACAGGAGCGTTCCTGACGGGAAACGAAATGGCAGACCAGAGCGTCGCCGTGTGGGACTCGTGAAGCCGGGCGGCCTTGCCGGCTACATTGGTACGGTCTCCTCGTACAGATCCTTCATTGACGTGGTTGCGAAGACGGATGTATACGTCGGTTTTATCCCACGAGCAACTCTAGAGAAGATTGTGGAGAGATACCCAATCGTGCTTCTCACTATGGCAAAACGACTAACCCATCTACTCCCAAGACTCATACTTCACATTGACTTCGCCCTCGAATGGGTTCAAGTCAATGCCGGACAAGTCCTGTTCCACAAGGACGAGGAGAGCGAGGCTATCTATCTCGTTCTTAATGGACGGTTGCGATTGGTTGAGGACCGGAAGGATGGTGGAATGAATGTTCGAGCGGAATTTGGTCAAGGTGATAGTGTCGGCGAGCTTGAAGTTATGACCGAGTCTACTCGTTCTGGGACTTTGCACGCTATCCGTGCTACGGAACTTGTCAAATTTCCCCGTACCCTCTTCAACAGTCTTGCTCAAGAGCACCCAAACATCACAATCAAAATTTCGAAGATCATTGCATCCCGCATGCGAGTCCTAGTTGATGACCCCTCAAACCTCAACGGCAAGGAAAGTGCTTCTGGTACATCCATCAACAGGGTCTCATCGACGCTTAACATAAGGACTGTCGCTATCCTTCCTGTTAGGTCCGGCATTCCGGTTGTTGAATTTGGAAACCGCTTGATGAACGCTCTGGCGCAAGTCGGCACTCCGAATGGTGCCACGTCTCTGAACCAGGCTGCGATTCTCGGTCATCTCGGTAAACATGCCTTCAACAAGATGGGGAAATTAAAGCTATCCCATTACCTTGCCGACCTCGAGGAGAAGTATGGATTGGTTGTTTACGTCGCCGGTAAGTCAATCCCCTTTCGTGTCCTGTCTTTTTCTACTTAATATGATGAGCAAATTACATCCAGAGCGCCGTCTATGAAGGCTTTAAAACTCTAATTTTTTCCTGATTCTAATGCACTTCCATTTATCTTCACCTGAGACATCAATAATGTGCAATTCTAACTTTAACTGCCAGATACAAGTGTGACCTCGCCTTGGACGCAGACGTGCATTACCCAAGCCGACTGTATTCTGCTCGTGGGCTTAGCTGAAGGGTCTCCTGAAATAGGCGAATACGAACGATTTATGCTTGGCATGAAATCAACGGCCCGTAAGACACTAGTTCTCCTTCACGCCGATCGTTATTCCCCCCCTGGCTTGACAAGAGCCTGGCTGAGGAATCGCGTCTGGATTAATGGCGGCCATTATCATTTACAGATGGCTTTTGAATCAAATGCTCTACCTGCGCACCCACCCCCGAGAAAGGGCGGACCGACTCTTAAGGAACGTGTGCAAATTCTACAGGCTGAGATACAGAAGTATACGGTCCAGAAGATACGGCAAAGGCCCTACTACTCGCCTGATGCTCCCTATAAAGGGGACTTCCAAAGGCTAGCAAGAAGACTTTGTGGCAAATCAATTGGTCTTGTCCTTGGAGGGGGTGGCGCTAGAGGCATCGCACAAATTGGTATCATCAAAGCTATGGAAGAAGCCGGCATTCCCATCGACATCGTTGGTGGCACATCGATCGGTTCATTCATCGGGGCGCTCTATGCCCGTCATGCTGACATCGTCCCCATGTTTGGTCTGGCTAAAAAGTTTGCCGGGAGGATGGCGAGCATATGGCGCTTTGCGCTGGATCTAACATATCCCTCTGTGTCGTACACCACTGGCCACGAGTTCAACCGCGGGATCTTCAAGACCTTTGGCAAGCACCAAATTGAAGACTTTTGGTTGGAATACTATTGTAACACTACGAATATCAGCAAGAGCAGGCAAGAAATCCACACCAGTGGGTATGCTTGGCGATACGTGCGAGCATCCATGTCTTTGGCTGGTTTACTTCCACCGTTATGCGATGAAGGCAGCATGCTTCTGGATGGTGGATACATTGATAACCTCACTGTGTCGCACATGAAGTCCCTTGGTGCTTCTGTCATTTTCGCCATTGACGTAGGAGCTTTGGATGACAACACGCCTCAAAGTTATGGAGATTCTCTCTCCGGCTTCTGGGCATTCTTCAATAGATGGAATCCCTTTTCGTCAATTCCAAATCCTCCCACACTAGCAGAAATCCAAGCTCGATTGGCCTACGTGTCTAGCGTAGACGCTCTAGAACGAGCCAAGAATGCGCCAGGGTGTTATTACATGCGCCCGCCAATCGATGAGTATGGGACACTAGACTTCGGGAAGTTCGATGAGATTTACAAGTTGGGGTATAAGTTTGGTAGGGAATTCCTCGACCGCTTGAAGGACGAAGGCATACTGCCGTTGGTTGAAGAAACTGAAGCAAAGAAGGCATTGCGAAGGACAATGGCGCCTCGACGTGCAAGTATATGAACTTCAACGATAGAAGAAATCGTTTATAGCTGTATCCGCGTATATACCCCTTCATCGTACACCAATCAAAACAGCCGCCTCGTAGATATTTATAAGTCTATGCGTTACATTTCTACGCATCACAATAGTGTAGACTCACCTTCTTATCTATGAGATGAAGACGATCGGCTAATCCTAGCCCGACAATTAGTGCAGTAGTGAAGGGGAGATGTCCAAATGCGCTAGGTATTCTCATAGAAGATCTGTGTTAGTGACATCTTCCGGTGGCCATGTCTCCTCTTTCAGGCTATATAAAAGCCTCATCGAAACAATCTCCCTGGAATGCCTTCATCTGAATGCCTGTCTACCCCGCACGCGCGCAAATCTTGAACAGCCACATTGTAGTTTCAGCGAAAGACGAAGGTTGAATATCATTGCCAGTTTGGATGCTCGGAGGCCCTGCAGAAACTCGATGCGGTAGTGTTAGACCACCACGAGCTCGGAGAACAACTCAGGGACCGCAGATCTAAGTTGCCGTGGGGATAGAAAAGTACGAACACACGGAAATTCAAAATCTTATAGTTAATGTGAATTTTTGATATGCATTATTTTATGTCTTCTGTGCCTTAAAAGTCTCGTATTCTAGACACTACTCCCTAGCCAAGTACCCATCATGATCGTGAAATTCAGGGGTATTCTAGTAGCCGCCTGCTTCATAGGCGCTACATTCGCTCAGACGAATCAGACGAAGTTGAAAATTAGTAAAGTTTATCTGGAGTCTCATATAATAGTAAATATAGACCTGACCCATCGTCTACAGTGCCATTAGGAGACAGCATCACCGAGATCACATGTTGGCGAGCCAAGCTATGGGAGAATCTAAAGGCCAATAACCTAACGGACAAGATCGAGTTCGTCGGATCGCAGAACAACACCCAGAAATGCGATACCGAAGATCCAGACTTCACGAAACAGCACCACGAAGGCCACACGGGATATCTCGCCATTGATGTTGCGTACGACCATATCGAGACGTGGATCAACGATACCAGACCCGATATCGTCACCTTTATGCTTGGAACAGATGACATAGCGAAGGGCCGGCGGCTACAGGATGTAGTCGAGGCCTACGGAGAAATGGTGCACACGATGCGGCATTACAACCAGTACATCAAGGTCATCGTAAGATCCACTTCCCCACCCCCTCTTTTTTTTCTCTCCCACAGTTAGTTTCTAAGACAGGCTCTCAGGTCAACACCATAGTTCCCCTGCCAGCGAATATGATACCGGTGAAGAAGCTCAACGACATGATTCCGGACTGGGCGAGGGAGGATAACACGACTAAGTCGCCTATTTACGTCAATGACATTTATCCGTTCCCGAATGATTTCCTGAAAGATGGCATACATCCGAACGATGCTGGCGAGGACCAGATTGCTAGTGGTTTGGGCTCGCTGTTGACGTGGATTATTAATGCGAATTTGACTGGTAACGCCACTGCGCCTAGTTGATCGAGGATAGGGGTAGGAGGGATGAAGTGAGGACGCTAAGATATAATATAGTATGGTATGAGATAGAGTAACAAGATACCTAAGGTTCAATGTTCCCCTACTTGAGACGGCGTTGATGGTTAACAGGTGTTTGTGAACAATCTCAGTGTTTCTAGATATCTCCGTTATTACGTATCTGGCTGTGTTGGTTTAGTATAAGGTCCCTTGTTATGGGACAATGTGAGTGTTCATATGCCCTATATAACCCCCAGCTGTATATAATATCGAGTAAAGCTCCAAGAAGCCAACTCAACCATACATATAAATCTAACACTATCGATACTACGTCTTTATCCGACTTACTACTTCATTTTGATCAAAGAAATTACGGGAAAGGGAGTGACGATGTGTAGGGAAAGCGTAAACATCTTCTGGTGTATCATCGGACACCACCAAGTTGGGGACCCCGTTCCCGCGCGTTGGTATCCGTGCTCGGAAGCCGAATCAGTCGGTTTCGGGGCCTGCGGCTGGGTCACGGAGGCGCGGCCGTCGACCTTCTTTGTTAAGTGCGACGCCTGTGTCAAGAAGAGGAAAGAAAAGAGGAAGAAGAAGGCTGGTGATAAGTGAGCTAGATAGGAGGTACTTACCTCTACCTAACTTACCAGGTCTTCCGAAATCTTGGATAAACGATAGATTGAGAGCTTCGTACTTTGGAGCGTAGAATAATGTGAGATATTAGTACCAAAACAAAGACAATAGAAAGAATATTTGCTAGTCTCGAACAATAAACTGTATTCCTTTGTATAAGTGACTCGTTCTTTGTAATTCTCTTAACATACCATCTAACACCATCCACTTGTATCACCTTAGTAGAATATATGAGAGGCGATGATTCGAGTTCCCCTCTGTGCTTTAATTTCGATGGCTGGTGTTACGAGAAACGCGCATTCGCCGGGGTCTTCTAACGCCACCCGAGGCTCTCCGATTGTTACGAATGGTTGAATCGGGTGCCGACCGTGTGAAGGAGTCTTTAATAAGGAGCGCAATGCACCACGTCCCGCGAATCTTGGAACTGGCTGGAGGATCTAATCTCCTCCATGGCCTAGATGCGACTAACTGTGCTACACTCCAACGTGCTGAATAGGGGAGTTAGGAGGTATATGTCTAACGTAGACGTGTTCTAGACCAAATTGCAGGAATCAAGGAATGGTTACTCTAGCTTAGAGTCCAACTCTAGAGGCTCCAATAGAAATGTATATGGTGCGGAGGTCTTGAGTGAATCAAATAGCTCATGAGACGTAAGATACTGGTCTCGTGAAGCTTAGGTTTAATACTGTGTACAACGGGCCTACTTGTCCTACCGCTACGGCAAAGTCTTCTCCAGTAGGTACCTAAGTTAATAGCTGTTATTCGCCGTCTTATCATCCACAGTTTTAGGGGTATTAACGATGAATGCTGGGAGTGATAAGTACTTGAACCAGTCCAGAGCATAGGTATGTGTCCAATATAGGAAGCCCGCAACTTGAGATCTTTCCTAGGAGTCCAACTCCTTCAGTCTAAGTTCGGACTTGCATAGGGCAAAGGTAGGGTGAGGCTCTAGGGCGTTCTAGGTGCCATTGCTCTGCGGCTGTCTCCCTTATTCAGAGCGGATGATTGGCTGGCGACCCCAAATGACGACACAATGAGCAATTCTGGGCGTGGTCATGCAAGTCATAGTCAGTCGACGGGGCAATTGGGAGGAACTTGCCTCTGAAAATAAAGACATCGTTGAATCCTACGGTCTTTTAGATATTCTTTTCTCTCTTGAAGCAGAATGACGATTCTTCGTCGACGGCCCGCCAGAAACAGTAAGGCAAAGAAGAAACCAAACCAGTGAAAAGGCCGAGCTTCAAGAAGATCCAAGACATGTATATGAAACAAACAGCCAGCAGCTCTGCCTGCCATCTACCAGATTGGATGCTCTCAGGCGAAGTTCCACAACGAGTCAAATACGGTACCACTGAAGACTGTACAAGACTAGACGTTGTGGCTTCCGATTTTGTTAGTGGCTAAATGGACAAACTCGAGCTGATCTCGCCCGGCGGAGCAGAACGACGACGATGGCCTCAGCAGGTAGCCGGGCTGCCACTCCTTTTTGCAAGGTTGAAGTCCAAATGTTTCCGTTCACTTGGGTAGGATCAAAGTTGTTGAGCGACGTGTGACGTGGCCTTTCAGGTAAGAAGGCTGACTGTCTCGTACAGGGTTGAAGCGAGCTAACTCCAGTATTTGGGCACATCACCAGTTACCGGGTCTTTGGCTCGAGATTCCAGTTTCGATAGTGTTTGTCTGTTTGGACTACCTCTTGCGACATTCGATTCAACAACACACACCCCGCTTCGGGACGGAAGCAGTAGCAGATCATGTGGTTGACGGGAACTACTGTATCGGTGTCACGACATGACGACAGGGGAGAAACCCATTGATGGTTGGCGACACTTGCGTCGTCATAGGGTTGAGCTTCGCAGTGCAGGGGGCCTTGGGGTGATCCGGGGGATGGGGAAGCAGGGGTGGCAGCAAGGGGCGGACCCAGAGGTCCAGAATTTGAGTAACAAAAAACCACAAAAAAGCCACCAAGCCGAATCGGGGCTGGCGCGACAATAGCCAAGTTGCTTTTGTGTGCATGCAAACTCCGGGAATGACATCATATCCCAACCAGAGGGATAAGCTCGACCCCTGATCCCTTCGTCCTCGCGAAGCCGCGTTCAAGCACCCGTCGAATAGGGCATCGTTTCCTGTTGTTCGATGATGGCATCCCGCACCATCCACGCACGCCAATACCGGGGCGACTTGCCAATGGAGTTTGCGTGGCACTTCGTTGCGTTCCCTTTTGGGACCTTTACTTTCACTCATATCGCGATTCCGTCGTCAGTTAGTAGGTATATATTTAGGGCAGAAGAACCATCCAACCCCTAAAAGTATCCGCGCCATACTAGGTGTTATAGTTACCTATATAACATATTTACATACCTTTCTTATTATCGGCCCCTCTACAGTAGTGAAGAGCAAGTGACTATTCTTCACTCTATAAGCCAAACCATATTATCAACTAAATCAGCCCCCCAACAAAACCATGGGAAAACTATCCCCCGTCGACCCGCGTGGCTACCTCCCCTCGCGAGCACATCCAGAGCACCGTTCCAGGCGTAAGGAACTGGAGAAGGAGCACCCCTTCGGCTGGAAAGAGCCACTAGTCCTCGGCCTGCTGGGCATCGGGCTGGCCTGGAACATCGAGAAGCAAGTCCAGAAGCACGAGGAGCGCAAGGAGAGAGAAGAACATGAAGGAAAAGAACGAGAGGAGCGCCGTCGCCATAGGAGAGAACAACAAATTCGCAACGGCACTTTTGACCCCAGAAACCAGGATAGGGACAGCCGGAGTGAAAGCCGGAGTAACAGAGATAGGCGGAGCGGTCATCCTCGGGGAGGCAGTGACCGTGGAAGTGACCGAAGCATGGCTAGAGATACAGTGGACCTAGAAAGAGATCATCGGAGCCATCGTAATCGCGTGCAGTCTCTGGATATGAGTCGCCGCGAGAACCCAAGATATATCGAGGATGACCCCTATTACGAACAATACCGATATGATAGGCGCTACGACGACGACGACCGAAGAGATCGAGAATACCATGGCGGACGAAGCCGGCGCGATTCCTGGTAGTCATGGACTATCAACATTTTTCGAGGCGCAACACACTCGCGTTGCTACTTACACTAAACGCATCCACTTCGTTATTGTATTAGGGGTATATGATGATATGAGGGTCATGATCACGAATAAGGTGGTATACGGCAAGAGCATGGTGTTTCGGTTAACTCAGTCTGAACGAACGGGGGTTTAAGGCAACATCATATCTACTACAGAAGCATGATCATATACCCAGGAGCATGCATCAGAAGGGGCAAGGAGTTATTTGTGACACTTAAAAACATTTTCACCAAATATTAATGGCATTAACATCTCGCGGTAGCTATACTATGATGGCTTCACGATGCAATGAACAAGAAATATTTTTACAGCGCCCAGACTCGATGCATATCGTAACTCATCATTGTATTTACAACGTCTAATGTCTTCTTATCTACGTCTCCTTAAGCGTCTTCTCAGCCGCCTCCGCCAGGATCTCAAAATGCTTCCTGACATGGTGCTCCTCGACCATCGGCGTCGCGGGATTATGCCGGATGGCGAACACCCCGCCGACGACCGTACTCGAGAGGAAGATCCGACCATCCTCCACCACAGCATCATACATCTTCTTCGTCAGCGCATTCTGCTCCTCCAGCGAGCCGCCCTGCTTCACGAGCTTGAACACGGTCAGCGCGAACCGCGGGCCCGTCACGATCTCAAACAGATCGGGCCTCGTCCGCACCAGGTCGGCGAACGTCTCGGCCAGCCCGATGTGCTTCCGGATGTGTGCGCGCAGGCCGTCGACGCCGTACGCGCGCACGACGAACCAGACCTTGAGGGAGCGGAAGCGGCGGCCGAACGGGATCTGCCAGTCGCGGTAGTCGGTGACGAGCCCGGAGTCGGTGTGCTGGTTCTTGAGGATGGCGAGCGACACGCTGAGCGCGTCCGTCAGGTGCCGCCGGTCCCGCACCCACACCGCGCTGCAGTCGAAGTTGACCAGCAGCCACTTGTGCAGGTTCGTGTTGTAGCTGTGGAACCTGTCGAACGGCTTGGCTAGGTGCTGGTACTCCGGGCAGATGAGCGCGGCCCCCGCGTACGCCGCGTCCACATGCACCCACACCTCCCCCTTGCCCGGAGGCGCTACCTCCTCGAGCACGGACGCGATGCCCTCCATGTCGTCGACGGCGCACGTGTCCGTTGTGCCGAGCGTGGCCGTCAGGTAGAAGGGTTCCAGGCCCTTGGCGCGCAGCTCGAGGATGACGCGCTTCAGCTCGGAGCCCGTCATGCGGTAGCCGTCCTCGGCGTGCACGGGGACGGCGCGGAAGCGGACGCCGGCGATTTGCGCGGCCTTCTTGGTGGCGCTGTGCGTGGCGGCGCTACCCAATGCCACGAGCTTGCTGCGACGGATTGCGATGGCGTCTTCGCGCTCTTCTTCGTCGGCGATGTGCGATGTCGCCTCACATAGGTACTTGTCCCGCGCCGCAACTAGCACCGTGGCGATGGCCTCGGAGGCGGTGCCGTGGATGACGCCGCCGCCGTTGGTGGGGCCCGTGGAGAGGTAGCAAGGTGGCAGACCGAAGGCTTTGGCTAACCAGTCCAGGACGATGGTCTCGAGCTCGGTGACGGCTGGACTGCAGATCCAGTTGAAGGCCGCGCCGGTGAACGCCGTGCTGTACATTTCGCCCAGCATGGCTGGGAAGCTGCTGGATGAGGGGAACCATGCTAGGAAATTGGGTGATTGCCTATGGATTCTATGTTAACGGGTTGTCTAGTTGAGGAGGAAGTAAATGAGACGTGTGATACGGACCAATGGGTCAAGCCAGGGACGATCTTGGCCTCAAGGTCCTTCTGGATATCCTCCCAGGCCTCTCCATGCTGAGGTGCCTCTTCAGGTAGGAGTTTTCTCAGGTATCCAGGCTCGACATTTGAGACGACACGGCGCTCCTCAATAGTGTCGTAGTATTTTACGACTATGGTATCTAAGTTAATGGGGTGGACTTTCAGCTTGGGGAACGTAGTGAGACTCACTATCGTCAATGGACGATATCGCCGCTTCTCGGAATTGCTTGGAGTCCATGCCGGCTAATTTTATGCGATTGAGCTTCTCTTTCCAACAACTTGGGACGAAATGTTCAAGGAAGGTTGTGTATAAGATCCTCAGTAGTAGTAGAAACACTCTAAAGTCTAGAACCACGACATTCTATATATTTTATATTCAGAGCTGATACTATGCGCATACGACTCGGCAACCTTCACTGCAGATTTGCGACTTTGCTCCACTTCCAAAAACGTAGCGTGGGACGAATCGAAACCGCCGATTCTTATGTCGCTATTTTCTCGGAGGGCGTACATACCGTAAAATGTCAAGCATGTCAAAGACTTGTCAAACATGACAAGTAGGTATCTAGTTCTTCGAAGGGAGCCTCGGAGTTTGCATCGTCAATAACGGAAAGCTAATATTTGTCTATTAATTTACACTACCTCTCATCCTAACTTCTAATTCCAGTGCGCCTCTTTTCTTCCGTCTTATAAGAGGGGGCGGGGGAGAGGTAAATACGGATCTGTTAATAGTAGAAAGTCCGGCTATGTTGACTAACTCTAAAAGGTAGCTGCCCGCGACCCCATTCGCATACTAGGGCTAAACCTCCCACACAGAAACAGAACTTGACATGGCTCATATAGGATCTCAGCACACTTACTCTCACCGCCACCTGTTACAAACAGTTGGAGCTTCCGGTTTCGTGGTGTAGTTGGTTATCACGTCAGTCTAACACACTGAAGGTCTCCAGTTCGAGCCTGGACGAAATCATCTTTTTCTATTTTTGTTTCTCACGATCATTGCCCTCACTCTACATGCAGCTATATATTTTTTTGTTGGTTTCTATAAAAATTTCTATTTTACAGGACCGCACCGATTACATAATATACCTGCTAGATATATACATCTTATAGTTATGGCATGCTCTCAAGCTATACATCTTTGACACTCCTATACTATTTCGGAATATAATGAGACTTGTTTTACTGTTAGATCTAGTGAGCATGTTACTCACATAGCTTTCCCACTAGGCATTTATTATTATTCAGAGCATGGCAACATTGAACTAGTCCTTATGAGCTGACATATAGTCGTGGAATACTAATGTTTCGCCCATGTAAGTGGTATAGTATAGGTACCTCTAAGCATTGGAATACATCACATTTCGATCCAAGATAGTCGGCAATATATAACGAGCACCCCCATATCTTAAAGAGCAACATGTCAATGTCAAAGTCTTTCGTTTCGTATGTTATCTAGGATCTAAACCTCTCCTGCCACTCCCTATAGTGATCAAGCATATCCTGCGTAACCAGCTTCGGCGTCTTCCTTATCGCTGCTATCAGCACCTCCATGGCGTTTACTTCTGTGTCATCGCCTGCGTCCCAGAACGCCTTGTCGCAGATACGCGCGACCTCCGCGCCTGAGTATCCCTCAGTCTGCCGTGCCAGCTCTGCCACATCGATGCTCCCGTCCTCCGGGAAACCCAACTCCTTTGCCTTGGCGACAAAGATGGCCTCGCGCGCCTTGGCATCCGGCAGCGGCACGTAGATGAGCTCGTCGAAGCGGCCCGGTCTTCTTAGTGCCGAGTCCAGCAGCTCCGGCTTGTTCGTCGCCGCTAGGACGAAGACTTCACCGATGCGCTCGAAGCCGTCCATTTCCGTCAGCAGCGTGGTCAGGGCCTGTACACCGCCACTACTACCGCCCGTAGAACCCGAGCGTGAGCCGGCGATCGAGTCGAATTCGTCGAAGAATATGATGCTAGGGCTGGCCTCGCGAGCACGCTTGAACAGATTCCGGATTGAGCGCTCGGTCTCGCCCACGTACATGTTGAGCAGCTCGCCGCCCTTGACGGCGAAGAAGTTGAAGTCGGATTCGGTGGCCATGGCTTGTGCCGTCATGGTCTTGGAGCAGCCGGGCGGGCCATAGAGGAGGACGCCCTTGGGGGGCTTGGACATCCGAGCACGAGGTCCCTAGTTGGGGTTAGCGAGAGAAATATGACGCCTCGATTAGAAGTGAGAAACGTACCGTGGGATGCCTGAGCACTCTCTGGAGCGCAACCTTGACTTCTTCGTAACCACCAATATCGCTCCAGCGCACAGTGGGCGGCTTCAGATTTATGTCATGCATAGCGGTAGGTCGCACTTCTTGCAGTCCCTTCGTAACGTCGTCCCATGTCAGGGGGTCCGTCTTGGAGGGCTTTCCAACTCGTTTTCTCCATGCCTTGGTAGCTCGATAGAGGACCTTGCGCAGATCTGCGCCGGTATAGGCGTGCGTGCGGTCACCGAGATCTGATACGTATTGATCGAATACATCAGGAGCGAACGTCGGCTTGAGGTAACGGATGATTTCCTTGCGGCCTTGTGCATCTGGGACGGGAAGAGCAACGTGTTCCTCAAATCGGCCAGGACGTTGAAGGGCATGAGGAATGTCGGTCAAGTAGTCGAGGCAAGTAGCGACTACCAGGACATGCGGCCTCATATTTTGTTGGCGTGCCTTGTTCGTCAAAGCATCAAGCCCCTCGCCAATAGCCTCAACCATAACCAAGCGATTTGACTGTTCCTTTCCTATTAACTTCGTTATGTCGTCGATTAAGATAATGGTAGGGCTGCGCTGCTCGAGGGCTGTTTTAAAATGAGTCTGAATGGTTGACGACTTGTCGCTATAAGTTAATCGAACAACTCTGCCCCAGTTGGTGGCAGCAATATGCTCTAGAAGCATTGACTTTCCCGTTCCGTGACTTCCATGAATAACGATTCCACATGAATAAGTCGGGGTTGTATATCCTTCAAATTCGACGTCGAAATCATTGAAGAATTCGTTGAGTTCGCCTACTTGCCGCTTCATGGCTGGAAGCGAGCTGACTTCTAACTTGCCCCTGGTTTTGTCTGCATCATTATCGGAAAACTCAACAACCGTGGACCCGGGAGCATATTTTGCAACGGTATCGGTTCGGCCATTTACAGATGTGACCACAAATGAGCGTCTCGATCCGTTCAAGACGATTTCATCAAATGATATGCCGGATAAGATGTATTCAGCTACCTCTGTAGATACTGTCAGACTAGTGATACATGAAGGGGCTTCGAGTAGGTTTAGAGTAAGGACAATATTTATTGAGTTCCAGAGCCAACAATACCATTATTTTGCTATGCGCCCTGATATGAGAAGTCATAGACTCTTGGTTTACTCTAGTCCAGGACGACCATTACCAGCAACAAGGAGCTTGCTGCTTGCCGCCATGAAGTGTGTAAGATAAACTAGCAGTAACTCACCTAGTCGACTTTCCAGATGGTACTGCCACCTTGTCTGTTCAGATGGAGGTAATGGAGCAGCATCAGGAGTAATTTCTTTCATGATGACGACACCAGCGTCAGGAACCGGGCCACCAGGGGTAACTCTCGCTGTTTGGCCAAGTTCTAAGCCAGCCAATTTCTGAAAAACTCGGCTTATAGAAATGATGTTGTTGGCAACGTTCTTGTCCGGGGCCGGCCAGGCAACTGCCTGCAACCTAGTAGGCCCATCCGTTTCGACATTGCAGAGATGTGCTGTGGTAAAGCCCCCCTGAGCAAAAGTCGTCGGATGGATGAAAATCTTGGCAGCGTTTTTGTAATTGGGGTTCTTTTGACCGGCCACATCCTGGGGCTGGAGCCGGACTTTGAAGTCGTCTCTCCCCATCGTTGGCAAGTTTTCGGTGTTCTCAGCTCAAATATATAGGTATGCAAATTTCGCGACTCTCTTATGAGCCAGTCAGTTGTGGGTAAAGCAGAGTTTTAAAGTTGACAAATCTGATAATATTATTTATAATGAAGATATCATTCATTGTCAACGGTGGTTTTATAGAAAAGCCGGGCTGTATATAAACAGAAGTCTTGAAATATCAAGTGAATTAATGAGAAGTTCTCGGCGTATTAGAGTGTTTTGTCTTGTGGGAATTAAGAACTAAATGTACAGTGCACATTTCCACACAGGCGCCGATAACCCAATTAAAATCGCCTAAATTGCTCTATAAAATAGCACCAAGAGCGCTATATTAGGCCCGAGACCGTGCGAATTGGTACCTAGGTAGCTACCAAGGTCCGCTCTTAACCCCAACTTTTCCTGCCTACAATTCAATTCTCTCGACGAACCTGTGTCTGCACTGCAATGCGCTGGGCATCACACCTCGTCGCCTCATGCTCCTACGACAGCTCCAGCGGCCATCTTCACGATCGGTAGCCGCAGCAGCATGGCGATCCATACCTACAGCAGCAGCACTGCTGCACGGTAGCAGCCGGCGACCGCAAACCTCGACATCGTCCCCCCACCAAAATGACACGGAGCGGGAGCCGACGAACAAACCCCCTTCGCTCTTCGAGAAGCTATTTCCCGATGAGGCAAAGCAAGGACGTACACAGCTTGACAGCGAGCCACCAATTCGTCCCTGGACATCGCAGTTCTTCAACGAGTCTGACCTCGAGTCCGAACCTTCAACTGTAGCCGAAGATCACTACTTCGACGAACCCGACACACCTTCCAGCACCGACACCCCGGACCCCGCGTCGGCCTTCCCGCTCCGCGCCAAAGCCATGCTCATCCTGTCCGCGGCCAGCAAGCAGCTGCACGAGAGCGACTTCCAGCGGCTGGCGCCGCGGGGCCAGCACGTGGAGGGCTGGGTCGGGGGGCTGGCGCGGGTGATCCAGGCGCGGGACCCGGACACGCTGGCGCCGCTGGGCCACTACTTCGTGCTGTTCGACAGCTCGGCGGCGGCGGTCGCGTACCGCGACGAGGTCGAGCGCCTGTGGCAGCTGGGCAAGACGCACGTCCCCGGCGCGCACCACAAGAAGGACTCGGAGCGCCGCATCCCCGTGCCCCGGGGCTTGGCCACGGACGAGAAGGGCCGCGACGTGGCCGCCCTGATCAAGGCCTTCACGCTGGTCCCGCCGAGCCAGCGGTACCATCTCGAGCTCTCGACCAGCCACACGCGGGAGAAGATCGAGGATCTGGATCTGGGCGGCGCTGCGTTCGTGGATCAGTTGGCCGCGAAGGCGGGGACGAAGCACCTCGTGCTCGTGACTGTGGACGGAGGCCGTATATCCGTGGACACGTTGCGCCAGGCCATTGCGGAAGATGGCGTGGAGCGGAATCTGCCGTGGCGGGTGACGGACTTGGAGAATGGGATCATGCCGTTCGGGAAAAGCATCCTGAAGAAGCAGGATATGGACGACAAGGACTTTGAGCAGGGCCTACTGGACCAGGTTGGGCGGTCTATGGGTCACAAGGATAGGGGCGAAGCCGGAGAGGAGAGTATTGTCGACGATCGGAAGTATAGGCGGTATCCTCGCTTCATCGTTCCGTTCACGGACGGAGCCGAGGCGCAACGCTTCGTTAGGGGCTGGCACCGGCGGCAATTCAAGATACATATGAAGCACGAAAGGGAGGAGGGTAAGGATGATGTATCGTGGGATGAGACTAGGACGCTTAATGTCTCCGTGCTGTGGTGAAATATAAACTATGCATTTACCGAAGGCCTTCTAGATATTATGATCATGCTCACTCTCCAACACAAATGATTAAAATATCGGAATTCTAGAGTGCGGGAACGACGTGTTATTCTTAGGGGACAGCAAAAAAGTCCTTCCAATGATGCAGGTATCAAGACTCTTCGTAACGACGGGATGATGAAACAGAGGGAACCGATGATGACTGGAAAATGTATTAGACCCATATCAACCAAACTCCGCCAAGATAGTTCGCCCTTCACTAAGCCCCCCAGGCCGCATTCTTCCTAGTGCGCGTATGTGTGTGTGTGCGTGTGTGTGAATGTCTATCATGAAGCAAGCTCTGCCTCGCCTTGCTTTAGTTTCTTCTTTCTGGCTTGCTTGCCCCCTTCTGCTCTCATTCCCAGGTGGTACACTTTCCTGCTTCTTCGGTCCTTGGGGAGTTCTCTGTTTGCGTTCTCCATAAATCATATGCCTCGGTCTACTGTAAAACTCGCTTGATAACAAGAATCTTGCTGGCTTGCTGCGAAGCCTAGCTTTGGTGCCTTGTCTTTGCTCTGTCAATTGCCATGTCTCGTCTCGAATTGTGTCTTCCCAGCCTTAACAGCACTTCCCTAGTCCGCCGCTACCCTCTCCCTGCGAGACGTTAACGCCGCCGGACGCCGGTGCATCCGCCTTGGATGTAGTCACAATGCGCTTCTTGATGTCGGCGGCTAAGCTGTAGAAGGCCTCGTCGATATTGATGTTGCTCTTGGCGGAGACCTCTAAGAACGGAATGCCCAGCTCCTTAGCTAACGCTTCGCCCTGCTCGGTCGAGACGACGCGCTTTTCTTCCCAGTCACACTTGTTGCCGATGAGGATCTTGTTGACGCCTTCGGTTGCGTGCTGTTCTACGTTTGCGAACCAAGTTCGAATGTCTGTATTATGAGTTAGCCAGTGCGTTCCCTAAAGCAATTCCACAATACGTAAGCTGTTATCGATATCCATAGTTCACTCGAACCCCTCTTTGCCTTATGTGAATAGTATATACTGAATAGCGGTGGTGGCATGGGAATAGATAGAAGGTAATCCTTACTGTCGAAAGATCTTTGATCCGTAACATCGTATACCAAGAGGATGCCCATCGCGCCGCGATAATAAGCCGTCGTGATAGTTCGGAATCGCTCCTGACCGGCCGTGTCCCAAATCTGCAGCTTCACGCGCTTTCCATCTAGCTCGATGGTCCGAATCTTGAAGTCGATGCCAATGGTCGTGATGAAGGATGGCGTGAACGAGTCTTCGCTGAATCGCAGCAGGCAGCACGATTTGCCGACGCCTGAGTCGCCGATTAGGAGGAGTTTAATCTGTACAATTGGGAGTCTTGGTTAGTATGCTTGAGGCCCAACGTTTGGCGTGAATGAGGGAACATTGCTTGATGAGCCAGGCAGATATCAACCGATCTATCTGGCCGTGGCGGGATGTTCAAAGGGAGAGACGCTGTAGACATACTAAGAAGTCGTAGTTTCGATTGCCCGACATTTTGGCAGAATCGCTCGCTCGTCCTAGACGGCAGGGAACACTAGGGGGATTCGCTCGTTCGTCTTGTTTGTTGAGGGCAGGCTATGAGGTAGATGCGGTATCAAGATTCAAGATATTCTTCTTCACGGGGGTGCAAACGAGGACGTGTCGTCAGATGTGGCAGTAATAGTTAGTTGTCCGTGGCAGTGGCAGCGGTAGCGGTAGCGGTAGCGTTAGCATTAATGTGGTACATGTATCCTTGGCGCAGCACTGGACGTGTCTAACTCGCTTTGTACTAGCACCGCTGGTGGGAGTTCTGTGGTTTCGGAAGATAGAACCTTGAAAGGCTCAAGTTTGAAATGTTGGTGGAACGTTGAGACGGAACCAGAAAAAAAGGATGGTGGACTTATGCATTTACTCGGATGGAATAATGGCCAGTAAACCGAGAAACGGTGTGCATCTCTACAATGCAACAGACCTAAATGAGTTGTTGAACAAAGCGAGGCAGCCTTAAACCTTCTCTCCTCCAAGGTTGTCACTAGGGCAGTCACCGCCTTGCGGTAGTTCCAAAGTTGACTCCAATAGTGCTCAGTGCTCTACAATTTCGCCTTCATAGGGGGCTCGATGGGCCATAAGGGTACATCTACCTCTACCCCAGAAAAGCACATGTGCAGTTTCCTACAATTGACGCCAGATTGCGTACCCGGCTGGCATAAGGTTATGTAAGAGTGGATCTTTGAATGTAGTACAAATACCGCCGCAGTGGATTACATAGTTTACTAGGCCCCTAGGTAGTTTCAACACACGTCCCAGACTTCCGGACCTGCCTCATCGAGACGAGAAAGGGGGCTGAGGTACTCATCAATTTCGTCAGCCATAGGTGCATAAGACCTATAAAGCAGGCATTTCCTTTGCTACCGAACCACAACTAGGTAGGTAGTTAAATATGTACCTAATCATCTGACATACTTAGGGGCCATCGCAATCACTCATTTGACAAGGGGGCTCTACATGAAGTATCAATTCATTTGAAATTCTCAAGTTCGATTTTTGGAAGACAAAGTGCCGCCAGTATGCTTTGTTATGCTGGTTGAAATGCTTTGCTAGTAACTTCAACAGACGTCGTAATCATCTTAACCACTTGGAGTATGCCCAGCGTATTCTATCCAAGGCCCGCAACTGTGATTGAATTCCCTTGAGATTAGCAAGGTCATCGAGATCTTCTAAGAAATCCTTCAAAATGTCGGCTGGAATGAGACTAAGCGCAAGCCGTCGAAGGACGTGCACCTCGCAGACAAGGAGACCATGGTCTTTGTAAGACAAAAGATTGTTCGGCGAAGGGGTAGCTTCGGACAGAATACGGTCGATGTTGCGTAGGACCCGCACGCATTTACCGGCCTTCCGGGTTTCACGGAAGCCTCTCCTCCCTCCGAGAACACCGCGGAGGTACTGCATGAATCCGACAGATACGAGAATTCCAGGTGTCAGTCCCACGAACCCAAAGACGAGTTCTTGGCTCTTCAAAAGGGAGTCGATGCCGCTCATGGCAACTTCTATATCAACCTTCGTCTTCTGCACCTGAATAAGCAACGTTCGGACCAAGTCGCCGCGAACAGTCCCTATAAAAGGGCTGCGCAAGTCTTTCTCATACGCGCGAAGAATCGGCGTCACATCACCCTCTCTGACCTTGGCCCTGATCTCAGCTACTTGTGATTCTGATATCGACGAGGCACCAGTTGCAACACTTGGTTTGTCAAGGGCGAAGTCAACCACCATGCGCTCTAAGCTTTCTCTATCCGCCTGGAGGCTGTCCCGGCTCATGATAGCAATTTCGCTGTTCGAATCATGACGGATGGTACCAATAACCTTTCGAACGGGGTCGATAACCCAGTTGAACCAGAAGTCGCGTACGGTCACACCGAGATCCCGAATCCACTGTATGAGTTCTTGTTTTCTGTTGACGAAAATCCGGAGAATCGTGGTTGAGGATAGGAGAAGCGCCGTAGCGGGAAGCCAATATCTTACAAGTCTTGACGGTCGTCCATTCTCTGTCACGAGCTTTTCTGCTGCATGTAGATGATCCGGTAAATGGGTCTCCAACAGGTCCTGAAGTCTTCTGGCCACGATTGCTGGGCGGGTTATTTCGTCCTCTTCGGCCTGGATCGATAATTCAGGATCTTCCTCAACACCAGCAAAGACCCTATCTTCAAAGTCGGCGACGCCAACATTCAGTGTCAAAACATCCTTAAGGACCATGTCCATTAGAGCGACACTTCTCTCGACGACACCTTTCCATTCCTGGTTCGCCGAGAGGATCATATCGCTCTTGCCGTCATCACTTCCATTGCCACCAAAAACGAGACCTTCGTCGATTAGGACACCAAGACCACTCGAAGTCATTTCTCTAAGCCTCTTTAGCTTAGCCTGCTTTCTCCGGGCCTCAGACCGACAAAGAGCAACAGGAGACATTATCTTCCGCTGAACGTTGGCTAGCGACCTTTCTCGTATGGTCTCCCTTACGATTCCGTAAAATTGGCTCCATCGCTGGGCAATGCCTGCCTGAATTGACTCCGCATTCGATACGGCTTCGGCTTCAGCACCCGCAGCGGAAGCACCTCTGCTAGTTAATTGCTGAAACTTGGTTTTGCTGTCTGCGTAGACTTCTTTGGACCAAGCCCATAGCCGGATAGGAGAGGTTTGTACCATATAAAAACTAGTGTATGTCGGGGATGACAATACATCATCCCAATACCAGATATGGTCACTTAAGGGGATGATTTGATCTAGTAGCGTATCTAGAATGATACCGTACGTTTGGACGGTGGCCTTGCTGATCAATATCCACTCGAGGTCAGCTTCATATTGATTTGCCGATATCTCATCGCCATGTTCTGATAACAAGTTGGACTGAGATAACAGAGACTTGATCTGCCATGCTGGGAGGACACTTTGAGACCCTGAAGCGGCCGATAATGACTTGATAATTCTTAGTAGCTCTTTCACACGAGGGCTTTCCAAATCTTTGGAAGCTTGCTTGGCGTCATAACTTGTCAAGTGGCCGAACGGGATACGGTCCAGTTGCGCGTCCAACCGCCGGACTTGACTAAACGACGTCTAAGCCTCATTTTCATCATTTGGTGCAACCCGTCTGTGCAAAAACTTACTCGGCCACCAGGGACATTTTCCGCTTGGCTACCTAGACCTGCGATTTTCTGGAAAGGAGGGATTATATGGGTCGATGCTCGGAGGTACGGCTGGACATAACGGATTATCTAATTCATGTCATGGCGGGTAGCAAACCCAGCAATCCGTCTCGGTATCCGAATGTAAACCTTCCAGGAAGAGGGCCGGGGTTCGGCAGGGAAATGATCAGCCAATAAGAAAACAAATATGATTTCTCGGCCTCGTCAGACGCCTCTACAAAAGCTATGGTGAAACGATATGAGATTGCGGTGTGTTGGACGTGGGTTACTTTCCACAGGTCGAATGTTGTCAGTCGATGTTTATTTCGACGTTTGTCCAGTTGTATGAGGTCATAAAAGCGTGCGTTAAAAAATTCAAGCTCTTGAGCTGTGGTTCACAGCTCCAGCTTGTGAAGCCCTAGACTGGATGGGGTAAGGTACAGCATGCGAATGAAGCCTGATTCGGCAGTTTGGGTTAGGTAAGAAGGTGGATTGATTCGGGTAGGAGCGCTGCCGGTCAGGTGACATGATTGGCCTCCCGGATTGCCGCGGATTATCCGATAAAGTTATCTGATCGAGGAAATTAAACTCAGGCTCTGCAGCACTAACAATTTCAAATACGAATACGAGCAGCCACTCGCCGCTGTGCAATGCGCGTCCCCTGGCGATTTACTCCACAAAGCAAGCAGGAGGGACGGGTAGAGCTAGTTCCAGTGGGCTCATTGTGGCAGCATCAGACTGATTGGTCGTACGTCCGGGAATTGCCAGGATCCCCTAAATTCCAAAACCTCTAATCTCTTCTTATCGCCTTCCACCGCCCTTGTTCTCCTGAGTTTGCAACAAATATCAGTTGCCTTCTCGACTTTTTTTCCTGCTCCTCCAGTGTCGGTACAGCTCCTTATCCTACCACCTTGGCAACTTAGGACGAATCCTCACATTGAAGGAAGGGTAATTGGTCGACGCTGATATTGTATCTCTACTCCATCATGGCGACAGTGTATGTTCTCAATCCTGCTTCGCGTCGCGTCGCGTTACACAATTACGTTACTTCGATCTCGTACTAACTGCGCTCTTCACAGTAATGCCACTGTCGCGGGCGCTTTCACCCACCCCGATACGTTCATGGGCGTTTTCGAGGAGGTTACCAAGTACAATGTCCAGCTCAACATCGTAGAGCGCGCCTGGGCTGTTAGTTTACCCCTATTCACCTAGCTTCAGGCACAATGCAGTAGACTGACTCAATCCTCTTAGGCCTGGTATCTGTGGATGCAGAATGACACACTAGCGACGGGTATCATGAGTTTCCTAATGCACGAGATCATCTACTTCGGCCGGTGTATTCCCTACATGGTCCTCGACCGCATTCCCTACTTCAACAAATACAAGATCCAGAACCAGAAGATCCCGACATGGAAAGAGCAATGGGAATGTGCATGCCTTGTGCTCCTCAGCCACGTCACCGTCGAGCTCCCTCAGATCTGGCTCTTCCACCCGATCGCCACCTACTTCGGTATGGACTACGGCGTTCCCTTCCCTAAAATCCAGACCATGGCTTTGCAGATTGCAGTTTTCTTCGTTATGGAGGACGCATGGCATTACTGGTTCCACCGGGCTCTGCACTACGGCCCTCTGTACAAGATGATTCACAAGCTCCACCACACCTACTCCGCCCCCTTCGGTCTCGCTGCCGAGTACGCGTCGCCGATCGAGACCATGCTTCTCGCCCTGGGAACTGTCGGAAGCCCCATCCTATGGGTTTCTCTGACCGGAGAACTCCACCTCTTCACCATGTACATGTGGATTGTCGGCCGTCTCTTCCAGGCTATCGACTCCCACAGTGGATACGACTTCCCTTGGAGCTTAAGACATTTCCTCCCCTTCTGGGCCGGTGCTGCTCACCACGACATTCACCACGAGAAATTTATTGGCAACTACTCCTCCAGCTTCACATGGTGGGATTGGATGCTGGATACCGAATCCGGCCCCGAGGCAGCCAAGCGCCGCCGGGAGAGGAAGATGAAGGCCGCCAAGGCCAAGAAGGCCGAGTAAGAAGCTCAAGCCTCGCAATGGGACACGAAATAAAATGTTGGGCGGGTCAGCTAGTGATGATATTCCGCCAGTCCCCGATCACTTGCTCCTAGGTATCAGAAATGCTGGTCACTGAGGAAGGGCAAGATTGCTTAATGGCGCAGACGCGGCACCAGGAGAACGACATTCTACGATATGCGTCGATCGTTAATACTATAGACTCGGGCTGGTCGCATTAATACATCGTTGTAATTCTAACGAAGAGAAGAGAAAAGTACCATAGATTAATATCAAGCTCAGTATCCTTCATTGGAACCGAAGCAAAGTCCACAATAGTTCTAGTCTTTCGTAATATGATTTAAACTGTGATTGTGTCCGTATATAAGTAGGTACGTTACTTAGCGTTTCGATGCTTATTGTAATAGACCTGCCTTAACTTTCTCGTAATTCATATGTTCGGCGTGAACTCCTTGTACCAATTTATAGTTGTGACGGTGTCGACGTTGGTGGCGATGGCATCATACTTTCTCACTCGACACCAGGGACAGGTTATTGAACTCAATCGCACACGACATCAAACCCCCACCACATATATACTTGTAGCGTAAGACGGGCTATGGAAGCATATTCAAACGGTCTGATGTTGAGAACCCCATGACCCCTTTAAGGCCCCTTATTTCTTAGGCGTGCAGCAGTCACCGGCGTCTGTGACCGCGCGGTCAGCGACCTGCCTTAGTGAGCAACTATCGCCACCGCTATTCTCCTCGATAATCTCGCCGAAGTCCCTAGCAAGGCCGTCGCAGATGGCCGCCAGCTCGACATCCTTAGCGGAGAGGCCCTTGGGATTATGGGTCGTCCACCGGATATATGTCGTATTATACACCTACACATGGGTGACGAGCAGATGAGTCAGCCGTCGTATATCATCAGTCAGCAAGATAGGATAGGCATGTGATTATGTCCATCCAGTAGTCGGTTACTACCCAGATAGGAGATTTTGGGCGGGTAGATATCTGAATGACTGCATGCAGCAGCAGCTAGGTACTCTCTCCACCATGCCGTGAAACGACAGGGGAGATTCGCAACTGAGGCTGACACGCCTGATCTAGAACTGGGGCCAGGGCAGTGATTCGTGATCGCACGTATGCCAGATGTGGTATCTCCATATCATACGTAGGAAGGGAATAACGACGGGGCGCGCCTTACGTTGGACCATTCCGGATGGTGATTCTTTAGCTTGCACTGCAGTGATACTGCAGTCATGAAGTCCTAGTACATCAATATTGATTAGTAAACTCTGTTATGGCGTTTGCTCCTGGGACAGCTTCCAAGTAAAATGGCGTCTGATGCGGCCATAGGGATCATATAGGCTTCTCGGCATCAGATAGTGTGCGGAGAGGGCTACCCCGAGTCCCCGATACTACCATTTCATCCAGCCAGGACGGCTATATCAAAGCCCTCTGAGTACCGACACCGGCGAATAGGGTTTCGTTGGCGTCAGCAGGGAGACCATTGATCGCTCATGATCAGTCATGGCGTCGTATGGTTGGCCATTTGGTGCATTTTCCCCCGAATCAAGAAGTGAAAATTGGACCCTGAAAGTGTAACGCCCTCCGGGATTCCAGTCACAGGCTGCCGCAGTCAACACCCGGAGGTGGACTGATCATGCGAGTTATGTTCGCACCCCAAGGTGGCCCGATCCGGCGGCAACTTAGAAAAAGAAAACCAAGTTTCTAGTTGATTATCCAAACCGTGCCCACCGGCAGTTCTCCCCCTTCCCCAGTCCCCCCTTTGTACATGGGGGGCAGGGTAAGGTAAGGGATGGACTTTGACGCAGACGCGGCTCCAATGAGCATGATTCTCGGTAACCGCTGCGGCCGAATAGAGTAAATGCCGTATCCAGAAGCATACAGCGAAGGGATCTAATGGTACGATGTGGGGGAGGAGACACAGAGACACAGAGAGAGAGAACCGGGAACTGAAAGCTGACTCACCCACGTCTTCGTAAACGTCTTGAACTTGAAGCTCCTCTCCAGGCCCTCGCCGCCGTGGATTAGTTCCCACCGGCCCCCGCGTCCTGCTGATGCCAGCAGAGGCTCAAGGGCCCGAGTCAGGGCCGGCTCATCGACGCCAGCCGAGAACTGGGGCGCCTGGGCTTGAGTGGGCGCCGCCATGGCTGCTGAGCTCACCACAGTCCGCCGGCTCTGGTAGCCAAGCGAGCGGGGTTGAGAATTCGCAATAGCTCGCGAATAGTGGCTCCTCGTCCCGTGAGAAGCTCTTGGAGCTGCTGCCTTCACGGCGGTGCTTGCGCAACGGACCAGAGAGCGCGTATATCGACCGTGCATTAGGTGATTAGGCGCGATGCAACTATTATTAGATTATTAGGAGATTATTTGATAGCTGATAGTTGCTGGTGTAACATAAGTCCCGTCGTAAAATTGTCGGCTCCTTAGATTGGAAGCAGATTGCGAGCTATCCTGGTTTGCTTGGTTTGTTACGATCCCGTTGATTCGTCGATTCGGTAGAGGAATGCGAATTAGCGAAGCTTGATATCGATAAAATAATCCCCGGGAAGTTACACAAGTCACTTGGCCTGAGCTTCAAAGCTTTACTTTGTGTTACCCACTTAGGTTAAAAAGGTCTATACCCAGCCGGGTAGCGTGGTAGCGCTTGTGACTGAGCGTCGGTTACACAAACTCTCTCTCTCTCGTCTATGTAGTGTATACCGAAAACTTGGATGTCGAACACGCGTTGATTACAGCTTGGACGAAGAGATCAATATGTAGTTGGTGTGACAGTCATGCTACATTCGGACATTCAGCTCTTATCACCGACTAGTTGCAGATGATCGTCTGTTTCATAAGGGCACGGTCGCTTTATCATGCCTCATTTGGGCTGAGCTATCCCCTACTAAATCCGTATTCCGTCCGTACAGGTATTCTTCTTGTCAGCAGACCGCATCGACTAGTTTTTTTGTTTGTTGGTGCAGTACTCACCGCTTGCGAGTCGCCCAAGCTTTACGAGACTTACACGCTACAGTTTCTAACGGATGGGAAAACCTACATGTATGTATTTGTATTTGTTAATCTCGCTAAGATGTGACTTCAGCTTACCTACACGCCTGATCCCGGTACATTCCGGTCTGAGCAACATCCATGTTGAGGCTCCCACGTGGATGGTGGGTGTCTCGTCTCCATCCCATCTCTACAAGCATGACACTTGCGACGATAACAAAAACGCCACAAGCACCGGTGGTATGGTTAGACCTGCTCATTCCCGCCCGCAGCCTGTCCGTCGTAATCAAGGACGCCGCCAAGCAGTCCATGCGCTGGACTTTTTCGTAAATATTCCATATTAGGAACAATATCATCCCATTTCACCCACATTTATACCTATGGTGTGTATGCTTCTGATGGCCGGGCCCTTAAAAATTTGACATCTTCACATCTAGAATGTTGCGGTCTGGCTGTGCAAACGGCGACTTCGGAGGTTCCAAAATAGTATTTATTGTTCCCAAACTCCGAAGATTCAGCCTCCAACGAGGCGCACTCCCGTCCGGAGTTTCAAAGAAACCAGGTCGATGTACTAGTCCTCGTGCTCTGACTCCTTGGCGGGAAATTCCCCAACGTGGGGAGCCATGTCGTCCCAAGTTGGAAAGTCATTTATGCTTCATGATCCTATTCCATAAGCCGTGCTCAAGCGGTACGGACCTTCGTAGACTGGCCTGTAAGCGTTCGAAAGTTGGACGGGGTTAGCAGCGACCTTCTTAATATGTCTTACCTTTAGCTGTCTGTCCTCCTCGCCCAGCTTTTTAATATATTAAACACTAAATAAAGTTTCGAGGTCCTAGAACTAGCTATGCCACAGGACCAAATTGTCTATTCCTTCGTGGCCAGTTCTTTTGGTCTCGGGCCAGCACTGTTCTATTTTTTCTTTGGTGCTGTTAACTTTTCGACGGGCTCTCAGACGGGCTGCCTTTAAGTCTTAAGCCGCCTCAAGCCTGTCGGGGAAACGACCAGTTTACGAGTCTCGTGCAGCGTCACACGTTCTCCGTGGCTACAACTTGGGCGTAAGGAGCATCCTAATAAAGTCTAACCATCGACCAACAGACTACCTATAAGAAACGGTGAATAGGACTGCATTAGCTGGGGGCTGAGTCGAACAGGCGGCTGAGTTGATGGAGGAAAGTGGTACATCCAACCAACCCATAGAGTCCAGCTAGATCGCCTAGTAAGCTTTTCGAGGCTCTGCATATACGTCGTCCAAGGGACGTAGGAAAACTGCTCTCTTGACCAGCCTGGCATTCAGACTAGGTGTGTAATTAGTTTAAGGAACTGACTCCAAGGATGGATATCCACTAGCATGCTGCTCTTACAGGAATACCACGGAGCTCCATTTTGCTATCGAGATGGGACGCAGCCCACTATAACTGTCGAAGCTGGAACGGCAACAACTCCCGGTCTCCAAAGCCACGCTACCTCCTAGGTAGCTTTTAAGAATGGATAGTTGAAGCAATCGCTCTCGATCCCAAGGGGGGATAATTCCGTGCTAGGTATAGAACGAAATGCCGCACAAGCTCTCATAGCCTGTATTAAGTCACAGTAATACCTTGATTGCCCCTATAGTAACACAGCTATTGAAGCTTACCCCAGCATGGGCGTGCGTAGATCACGTACATACCATATGCAATGTCAGCAACCAACGCGTCCATGCTACTTTGAGACCCCTTCCGTTCCGCATTCCTAATCGGGCCTCTTTACAGACCAACGAATCGTAACTGGCTAGTTAGAAGAGATGACTTGTACGGAGCTTATTAGTCATTTAGTGCCATGGCATAGGTAAGCGTCAACCTCCTAAACGGGCAATCCCCAGCTTTCTCAAAACGGTAGAACAGACTGGCGTTAGGCTATCACCCTTTTGATTCACTCAACAATGACAATTTGTTCGAGAAACTCTAATGAAGCTTATTCAGAAGTACAAGCCTCGTGGCCCTGGATTAACCTCCGCTTATGTTATGATGCTAAGTATAGACTTGCATCCTTAACTTTAATCTAAGGCTTAACGACCCTATGTTGGTCATCGCTGCTCAGTCGCACAGCATTCCCGGGCCGAGTACTTACGGTCCTGCATGTTAAATGCGACGCAAGATTGGCCAACCGTTACGATACACCAGTATTACTAATCCTATGCTGGTCGGATGTTCGGTTTTTGTTGATGTACAGGATGAAACCTTTGGTCCAACATGTCTGATGATGTTTGCATGACGTGAGGGTTGAGTGTCAAACCAACGTTGAGCGGACTTTCAATCTCCTACTCAATCCTATAAATGCCTATAGTTGAGACGAGACGCACATCGCGATTGGGTTGCGTTTCAATTTGCAAGTGCGAAGAGACGAAGTGTGAAACGGTATGATAGGATACCGCTAGTTGGCACTGATAGGATTAAGATGCCGTATGGTTTTCATCACTGGGTTTATCCCCGATCTCAAAACGGTGAGCGGGCTTTGCGGCACAGCTGGCTCGAGGCTCTGCATGAATCAGAAGTTGAGCGAACCGAGTTCAGGCATCAATACTACTCACTCTCAGCTTGTGAGTTCATATACTGCGCAACCGAGTAGGATTATACGGGGATGCTAATCAATTGCTGTGCCATCCATGAACTAAGTGTTGCACACGCTAATAAGTGAGGATGTATTTTACAAGGAGACGCTGCTTTCCGACTAGGGCATAAAATTATCAGGTAATATGAGCCGACAGAGTCTCGCAAGCTCCGATCCTTCTCGGGATCTGTTTCTTTCTCTTTTTATCATGTTTACGCCGTATCAATCAAGAGCCGGTCGATTGCCTATCAGTTCATTGCATTTCCCTGACAACGCGAATAAATCAGGCAAAAATGGCTGATAGAAGTGACACAACCACCCAAGGTCTGGTGGAGGGGGTCGATCGACAGGATTACTAAAGAAATAATGCGATAGAAGCGGCTTTCCGCCTTGGGCTTGTCTAACCTTTAGACGCCATAGTGTCTTTGCTTGGCGGGGAACAGAGTAAGCTGTAGGCCAACGCTCAATTAAAGCTCGACAGAAAGACTCCAACAGCATGAAGAAGCGAGGAATGGTTTTGTTGCCGACGACCGCCGCGGAGTGCCAAGACTCCTAGGGAGGTGCGGGAATATATTGGCCTTGCGTATCAATCTCGATTCTTCCAAGTTTACTTGGATTGGATGGCGCTAAGTGAGATCCAACATACATACAATGTCATCAAAAGATACCCCATTGTCGTATATGAAAAAGTTCCCGCGCTGCTATTTGTGCGCAGATCCGTTTACACTTTTGTTACCCAAAGAGGCAATAAAAATACTCCCCAGCGTGAGGCTCTTGGCTTCAATCTTATCAGCGGGCGAGTATTACCTAAAGTAGTAGTATAGTATGATTACCTAATTATCGTCTTACACGCAACCGTTATTACTAACACTATACGGTAGGCAGCCAGAATCGAGGGATTCTGATTCGCGAGATTCGAGTGGCTGGCTCGCTCGGACATACTCCATTGTTTTCCACCGTTTTTGTTACGGTAAAAGTCGACCAGATCGCGTGTCACGGAAAGTCCCTTGGAATTCCCTTTTTCTTCTTAGTGGAGACCACCGAAGTCCCGTCATGTCATGACCCAGTCAATTGAGTGTCGCATCAGACCCTGCACATGAAATCGTACATCTCGGTAACTAGGCCGCTAAGAGAGCAGGGGCAGCTATATTAGTAATAATAAAACCGTGCGCTCGGAGGGCATCTTTAGCCTGTTGTATTACGTAAGTGTACGCTTGGAACTTTTGCATTAATGTCGGGATGGATTTAATGAATGAGTTGTGATCAGAAACCCTTTTAGGTATATGGTGTGCTGGGAGTCGTGTGAGACTTTGATTTACCCAACTTTCCTTCGTGATACCTTACGTAATGACGCGTGCGCAAAAGGGATTAAAGATGCGAAGCTTTTGAGACGTGCTGCAAGCAAGAGAGCAGCAAGGTGTTATGGGTTATGGGACATCGTCAAGCGCATTCGACCTACGCCCCGGGTGTACGCATAGTTGGAGCACCGTATAGCCGAAAGAGTTCTAAGACCCGATGCTGAGCCTACGTTAGATACATCCATACGCTACATAGCATACATGTATACATGGTAGGCTACAAAACATCAATACAAAAGAACATGAAAGAGAAGGCGAAAAAAAGTCCGATCTTTATTACTAGTCTGCTCATCTCTCAGCCCACATGTTATACAAATGCCTGCTTTACCTAAGATATTATCAAATACCGTGCCGCACATTTAGCCATTTGTGTTCACTCGAAAGATGCTTACCTGCCCGTCGTATAAGGCAAACCAATGCGCAGACAGGGTACTTGCAAATAAGTCGGAAGTTTTAATGGATTCGTACTGAGCAAGTACATGTACGTACGGACGTAAATGTGGAGTGGAAAGAATTACCTAGAAAGGAAGGGCAGCTCATAGTTCTGTGCGACGGCGGAAGGAATGAAAGCCGGAGCAGGTACGCAACCGGTACGAATGCAGTCATGGCACTTTTAGCTAAGGAAAGTGCCTCGGCCGACAGCGCGGAATCCGAGCGTGGGAAGCATGGGAATGGAAACATGGGAAGAAAACTGAGGTCGCAAGGTATCATTGATGGGAAGGCAGCTGCTTGTAGGCAGTCATGTCCCTTTTAACCTGTGGTGCTGTACATACATACATACTGCAAACCTGGAAGGTACTAGGTAGGCGTAGGTAGTGCTGTGGTGCCCATCTGTTTCGGGTATCAATTCGCAACTTCCCTTATTGTGGTGGTTATTATTATCGTTAGTCGGGTTACACGAATGACAAACCAACATTGATTACGAAGGAGAACATTGAAACGCTGCCAACCACCTGGCCACCTGGGCACTCGGGCACTCTTCCATGCCATCATTCCATTGCGCAACCCCCAACACGCATCATTCCAATTCTCCCGCCGGCAGTTCACTATCACCTTGTTACGCAAACGTCTTCTCTGGGACGGGCCAATTCATGGTCTTTTTTCAGTTTTTACGTACTACTCGGTCAGCTACCAAGTCCACAGTCCCCACATCTCTATAATTCCAATTTCCATTCGTCCTTTGATTGCTTGGCTGGGCTTGTAGCTACGTACCGGTCGCACATTTAGGGCGTGCACAGCTGCAGGTGCTGACAAACCACATTGACCTCACTGTCTGATCAGCAAACGTCCGTCCCTTCTCCCCCCCCCCTCGGACATTTCGGCCATCCACATAGCGTGCTATGTAGGTAAACCAACAAGCTGCTCGAGATCCCCACTCATTCACATCACCCTCTTTATTGGCGGCAGTTCGGGTTTTAACCAAGACACCGTGTGGCACCGTCCTCAGGCATCTGCGCACCAGCCACGGGACCGAGCAGCTGGCGTTCGCTGTGTGCCCGTTCTGAATTTTTCCTAACCCTCACGAGGTATTTTGTTTTGCATATTTCTCTTACGCTCATCATTCCGCCGAAAGGGATAGACTCGCCTACCCCATTAGACCCTCGCTGAATAATCTATTACGATAGATCAATCACGTGGAGTTACGGGTATCATTGGGTCCTTAACGCCGTGAGGTCACCTTGAATTCTGCCGACACCAGATTGGGTAGGCTATACGACGAGAAATTCTGGGGCTTCGATTGGTCTGCCAACCTGTTACTCGCCGAATTTCGCCAGGCGTACTCAGCAAATATCGAAGTTTTCCTTGCTTAATTATCGACGACTACCACCTTGAGTCATCAACTACGGCAGCCACTCCGTCAGGCGCAATAAACTCTTCGGGAGATCAGCCCACCAGACACCCACAAGTTTGGCGACGCGCGACTATTGACAACAGCACCGTCGCTTGTACCTATGGAGTACGCTACAGCAGCCGCTACTACTATAGCCGTCGGACAGGTCAGCAACTAGACAGATTTTCGTGCTCGTTATTACACTCCAGCCACATCGTTTTTCTTAAACCTTGGTGTGCGATAGACCATCGCCCAGGGGCGCGCACATAGTACACATATTACATACCTATTCGGTGTTCAATTTGACTTTCCACCCCTGCAACGACAAACGCCGTCCTTACTCCGAGCGGAGACGCTGCGCGCTCCTCTCCCTGATAGTGCGTTTTGGACGGAACCGTTTCCGTCCTCAGCCGTATTTCGCTTGCAGTAACGGTCTCACAAGTCGTCACCACACAAACCTATCGTAATCTTGATGCTGACTCAGATACGCAAAATGCAGAACCACACTGGCCTAGGTGGTAAGTTGCCGCTCCTTTTTAGCTTCTTTTTCTCTGGCGCTACTATGGTACACTAGATTTCCAACCATCATCGAAACCTGAACCCCCACCCCCTGTACCCGATACAAGCACCCCTCCACTGTGACGCCGCATTACTGCGCAAGGCACACACCCCCTGGGACACCCCAGCTATGCCTTGACCGTCTAAGTCGCTTCAAGTCACACCTATTGCTGCGAACATGTAATCAGACATACCTCATATGCTGGCGCCAGGAGTTTTTGCTGTTACTTTTTGACGGCTTCGGGGTCGCGTTGCAAGGTCAATCTGGGATCCATCCACTTGCTTTTCCGGTGCCCCATATCCTTCCATTACGAAATACCCGCCTACACCCTTGACAAGCTTTCCTACATACATAGTCGGCCTACAGTCCGCCTCATTTACTTCGTGGCTTAAATTCTGATACCCTCTTTATGTCTTTTTTTCCCGTTTTTAGATATATACTCGAGACCTTTGTTGAGCATCACTTACTGACACAACACCTTTGTTTCAGAGGATCCTGAATTGCGCGCAAAGCTTGAACAGGGAACAAATTATTTAGTTCACTCGACATCAGCGTCGGCGCCATCTTCAATACCCACTGTCACTACAGCTCATCCCGCTCTCAAGCCTATACGACCGTCACCACAATCGCATGGATACGGCGGCTCAAGTATAGAGACACAGTCGCATATTCACCCTCAGCTTAGAACGACGACTACGGGTGTACCGGCATCTGATATGATGCAGAGAGGAGTCTCACCTCCGTCCGACGAAGCCGGCCCTGTTTCTGGATCTCCCGTTACTGGTATGGCTGCTCAAGGCCTTCTGGGGCACGACCCCGATGATTCCGTGACCGATGGACGAAAGGCGAAGCGGGAATTATCTCAGTCAAAGCGAGCTGCCCAAAATAGAGCTGCTCAGGTAAGTGGGGCTTTTTTTCCCAGTTGTTCCATGATTTGCAAGCTGGAGCCGCCGTATTCAATACGGTTAGAAAGCCGAGGATCTCTTTATCCCTTCGGTGTAAATGGGCTCGTGTGCTGCCTAGGCCGGCTCCACTATATCGAGACTTGCTAGACCGAAACATTACGTAACTAACACGATCTTGTAGCGTGCTTTTCGGCAAAGAAAGGAACATTACATCAAGAAGCTCGAGCAGCAGGTACGCGAGTATGGAGAGATGGAGCACAGCTTTAAGGCGATTCAGAACGATAATTATGCGCTTCGCGAGTACGTCATACAATTGCAATCTCGCCTCCTAGACCTGCAGGTCGAATTACCTCAGCCACCCCCCAATGTGAACATCACGCCTCCTAGTGCGGCGTCTACTAGCGCCCGTGGCGCGCACGCGACCGTGGCCTCTGAACCTGGCCCGAACAGCAACAACGCCGGCACGCTAGCGGATGTGGCGGCAGCGGTGGCGGGCTTAAGAGCTAGAGAGCCTTCGGCGGATGGCCTTTATGCGAAGCCATCTTACAAGGCTGATGCCAATGAAGACACTCAAACGCAAGAGGAGATTCGCAGACAGCTGCAGCAGGACGGATTGCCAGCTCCGTCGTCTTTGCGAGCCTAGTCAACTCATGAGACGGAACAGGATGTTGATCACTTATTGAGATTACATTTGAGTGGCGAGCTACATGGTCGATACGATTATCCCGAACCAAACAATTTCCGAGGATATTTCTGAGGGAAAGAGGAACGGATAGTACGGGGTTTAGAGCCCACACAGGCGGTCAGTAGGTGGGAACAGTGATGTCGAGGGAGGGCAGCTAAAAGGAGATTTCGGCCCTCAGCCTAATTTTATATCTGTCATAACGTGGCGTTCCAGGCTCGCATGAGGTTCTTTTTTTTCAACACTTGGTCGGTTTAGGCGTTCGAGAGCATCATACCAGGGTTGCGATGGCCGTGCTGCGACGGCTTGTAGCAACGGATGAATGTTTCGCGATGGTCTTAGACGGTTATTACTGCATCCCCGGCACAACAGAGGGGTAACAAAGACAGGAGGGTCGATAGGAAGGTCTACTTGCGAAGGAATGGAATCGAGCATAGGATGTGTGCGCGCGCGAGGGAGAGTTCGTCGCCTATTAGGACAAGGCGACGGTAAGGTCAATATTAAGAAGGGCGGATTGATAATTGCAAATCACTTGCATGCGAAACCTTTAGTCAATATCATGGAATTCAACGAATTGTTTTCGTTTGAATGAAATCCATTCGCGCGGAAGGCCATCTGCGAGCCATTTCCCTAGTGTTACATAATGAAGCAATAGTGTCGCCTTCCATAAACTTTTTAGGTTATGCTGACCGCGATTTCAGTAATACACGCACCATTGAATTTTTACCCTCTGTAGACCGTGTGTATAGAACCTCCCCTCCCTTTTACCCTGGAGCTAGCCCCCTATGAGTACATAATTTTCTTTTTTCATGTTTGCTTTCTCATTTCTCTCGATGAGCATGAATATAGATAGGTAGGCGCGAGACGGGGAGCTATTATTGAACACGGGAGTGGTTTACCCGTTCATCGCATCTGCACGCCAACGAGCCACGCAGTAGGTGTGCATCCATGTTACACTGCCGCGGCCGGCGTGGTACAGCCCACCAAACGCCTGAAGGATTTCAGTTCGCGTACGCGAGTGACAGATCCGTTCCCCGTTTTCCCTCCCAGCCCCAGCAGCGATCCTTCCCACGCTACCTACATAACCTACATGCACATAGTAGTACTACTACGTACCGTTTACCGCTACATCATAACCTGCTCCTCCCCATTCCCGCGTCGATCCTTTGGGACAACAACTTGTCCTTCGTTCGGCCGTTGCTGCGAGCTCCGAGCGGAGACCGTTCGGACCCTCCGGTTTTAGTAAGGGTATGGTGATGTGATGTGGTAGTCGCCGCTGCTGGCTGGGGCCTCAGGGATACGAGTTGCCCATATCATGTTCCTGTATTTAAAAATAAATGTCAGTGTCGAGGAATTATGCCGTGTTACAGTTAGGCATTCGCGGAAAGGATTTAGTTCTGCTCGCGGGATGAAGGGAATGGGATGGGAGTCGAGTTAGCTAGAACCACTCCACACTTGTGGCTTAATGATTTGTTGATAGATGTTATAGGTATTGACCAAGCAACTAGCTTGAGGCACAAAGAGCCGCAAGGCATCTCACTAGCCGAAGTTGACGATGTACCGTAGATCGCTGCTCCACTAGATACAGCGATTTCAGATGGTACATGATGATCATGTCGTGACGCAAGTGGAAAAAGGACAACTAGACAATTAGTTTATAGACGTACCTTTAGGTAATCGTGTCCCTTTTCTTGGTACTCCGCCTTCGTTATCGTAGCGGCCTTCCAGGCAGGCGTTCCGACCCACTGAGCGGCGCCCTTCCATGCGTCTAGAATGGCGTCTTCCGCGCGACGGATCTTAAGCGGAGCATCAATAGGTAGAAGCGGTGTCAACCCCTGTTGAAGTCGATAATCGAAGCCCTCGAAGAGCGTGTTGCCGCCGGTCAAGAAGATGTCCTTTAGGAAGTCGTCCCGATTTAGACCGGGGATGCCTACGAGCCGCTGTGTTAGGATATCTCCGGCGATCTCGACGAGCCCGGCTTGGTCGACTCCCGCGATGGAGGGCTGGAAAACGACTTCGGGCACACGTATACGCTCAACATTAAGGTGGATCTGGTGAATCTCCGCCTGCGAGGAGGGATCGAATGGTCGAGGTCCACGCAAGAATGCATGTAGAAGGCTCTTGTTCCAGTCGTTCTGGGCTTCCCACGTATGCTCATGCGTGAAACCTTCGTCGTAGCGGAGTAGGTCTTCTTCAAGAGCCTTAAGGGTCCCCTCGAGATCTTCCTCTCCTTCCTCGTCGTCGCTACCACCTTCGCCCACTTGAATTTGCCTATACACACCCCAGTCGTCGTCGTTCGCGCCGAAGTTATCGTCATCTCCGCCGCGACGACGCTTGCCCCGGGGGTTATCTGAAGCAAGATTCGCAATAGACTTCATACGGATTTGAGAAGCTAGAGACTTGCGGTTTCCGAGGTCTGCCTTGAGGCGGTCGCGTTCCTTCATTTTCTGTAATGTAAGATTACGAGCTACGCGCTTCTCCTCAAGCCAGCCCTCTAGATCGTTCTCGCGTCGCTCTCTGTCCAACCGTTCTTCTTCTGCAATCCGTGCCTTTTCAGCCTCCTTCTCAGCCTTAGCCCGTGCACGTGCTTCATGGTTAGATTTCAGGAGTCGCTGATGTCGTTTCGCCTTCAGACCAGCTTCATCGAGCTGGTCGTCAGGGACTTCGAGAAGGCTGAAATCGGGAACTTCCTGCTCCTCTTCAGGATCGCCGCCCACATCTTTGGTACGGGCGCGCTTGATCGATTTATCTAGCTCCTTGATCGTGCGCTCAAGTGCCGCCTCATCCTTCATATCTTCTGCATCAAGGAGGCGTCTTGTGTCCTTCTTGTTCGCATCGCTGATCTTCTCCTGGAGCTTTTTGTAGTATTCTAACTCCTGCTCCTTTCGCATTAACTTCTCTAGGCGCATTTTCGCTGCCTGCTCCTGTAATCGTCGGCCACTCTCTTTCTTTCGCTCGGCAATTCGAGCGAGTTCTTCCTCGCTCTTCTGAACTACCACCTCTTCCGTATATGGGTATTGGATCACGACGTCTCGATCCTCTAAGCCCGTCCAGTCCAAGTACGATCGTATCTCTTCATCGTAATTCTTAGATATGTAACAATGATCTCTGATCATGTTCTCAGCCTGGGAGGCGTTGAGCTTTCCCGGGAATGACGGGTACTTTAGACGGATGAGTTTGAGGAGGTATTCTGCGGCATGCCATCCTCCCCAATTGAGTCGAATAGCCTGGGCTAGCATAGCTTTCGAGTCGAACACGGGTATAACATGGGTAGCACTGTAAGAGGAAGAGACGACTAATCCAGTCTGGCCTTTGTTGTAGCGGTAGGAGAAAAGAGAATCGATGCCTGTGGCAAGAGATGGTGCCTGATAGCATTCGAATATGATTTCGTTCATGGCTGTAGCATGTCAGCTGTGTCCAAGCTACGGTGAGTGAACTTGGGGGAGCGTACACTTTCGCGAATATGGTAGGTTTGCTACAGCCTCGGTCATGACGATCGGGAAGTCAATAGAACCATCCGCGTTGTTCATGCCTAGCTTCAGAAATGTCCAATCCAGCACATGCTCCTCGACGTCCCAGTTGCTGACAATGCCTGTTCCAGCTTCGAAGGCATTTCTGATGTGTCCTCGGGCGGTCGTATCGGCGTAACAATCGAAGCCGGCGAAAGAATAGGTCTTACCCAGTTTTCTATCTCTATACTTGGCCATGATGGGAGGAATGCTCAATCTCGGCTTCGACTCGAATGACCAACCAGATCGAACAGCAGATGAGCCTATGATACAAAGTACATGTTAGCAACTCAGTATTGTGGCGAGACGTTGAGAAGCGCACCATTGTCAATAACGATGGCGACGCTGCCGGCAGGCTTCGCTACAGCCTCCTCGCGACCATCAGGCTGAGCGGGAATGGGTTTCTCGAATTTAGTCTCCTTCACAGGGTAGATTCGCGCAGGCGGGTAGGTCTTTTCCTGTCGCACAGGAAGCGCAGGGGGGTCGATCGCTGACGGCGCCATGGTGATGGAATACGCAGTCGTGATGCGGTCGTGATGGTTACGGGTGTTGCGAATGTCGCATGGTTTAAGTTGCGGCGGATGTGTCTCTTGAATTGATTTTTAAATTTGGGGTTATCAATTGGTAAGAAACCTGTGCGAGTGGTGTGTGCTATCCCGCCGCCACATGAAAGGTGAACGGTTTGAGTTCGTTCCTCTGGAGATGCAAGGCTGACAAGCACGAACAGCTGCCCTTGCTTACATGGGGAGGTCGGTGCAGTGATCAAAGATCCCCCATTGGTAGCGTTTATTTAGTTCATTGGATAAGGCGCTCGATAAGATTGGTGCCATCGGAGTTGGACCATTCAGTGGGGCCCATTACAGTGACAGAAATACTTGTTACGTATGAGCATCGCGTCTTTACGGGTAGTCGCATCTTTATACTGGCGGGTATGTGCATATTAAGCACTTTATGTACTATGTATATAGGAGATCCTCAGTATAAACTACCTAGGTACTCTCATTGAATGATTCCTATGACACAGAACCTATAGAGTGAATGACTTATTGCGAGAGTCCCGTTTTGGAAGCCCTTAAAATCTACAAGATCTGAATGGCGTAGTGTTGAGTTGCCTCATGAGACAGATGAGAAATTTCCCAGTATAGCTGATGGACTCTTGGTACATGGTCTGCATAGCCCATTCTCTGCGGATTACCAACAGGCTTCGTGCCTTTTGTTCCCTTAATGTAACGCTAACTCATGAAGGTTCTTTCAGGTTGTCCGTGGCTGCATGGCGAGTTAGGAATAAGCGATTCATCAAGTAGAGAGTTAAGTCTTACCTTCTAAATGGAAAAGCACGTTGGATTGGTAGTTCTTGAACATCTGGGCCACAAGCTCGATATTCATGTTCTGAATGTTGATCTCCTGAAGGCTCTTGTTCATAACCACGATGGCCTCGTTGAGTTTCTCCTACAGATGTTGTGTAAGTCGCCTGGGCTTGCTATCAATGGCGGGGCTTAAGCACAACGTCACTTACAACATTGGTAATGATACGCGACAAGAGCAGGTTTTGCTGATGCTCGTGAGGGCTTTCCTGAGGATACGGTTAGCCTATTTTTGAACAATATTAATAATATTTTAAACATACCATCTTGACGAGATTTCAGAATATGTGCGCTGAATGGTTTGGTTGGTGAAATGGGTGTAAGTGACATGGAGCGGTGCAAGTGCATCTAAACATTTAAGCGGTGACCAATGGCAAATTTAGCAGTCCTCTAAGTACCCCAGGCTCCCTGCGCAGTTACGCGCATCGCCGGCAGCCATCGTCAAACCAAGAACACCTAAACTTGACCAGCAATTATCTACATCTTCGACATCTTCAAACGGCGGGAAATAAACAACTTCCATCACAAACAATTAGTCCCCTCAATCATCATCTACCAGCGCCAACCTCAAAATGTCGGCTCCGACAGAGGCTCAGATCGCGCATCAAGAGCTGATCGACAAGCTCGACATCCACTCCATCCATAAGAACTTCCGCAACCCACACTGGCGCCCGAACCAACGTCGAAACAAGAACATCAAGACGATCCTCGGCGACGCCTCACGCAAAGAAGCCTCTATAGTCGCCACGCCTCAAGACAACAGTGGCACTGTCACTCCAGCTGCCGGCGACGGCGACGGCCTCAGCACCAGCGGCTCGTCAACGCCTGCCCAGCAGTCTGCCAGCGGCAACAGCTCAAACAACCTGCAGCCGAACCTCGCTCAGGCTTCACGTAGCTTGTCAAAGCTGGTCCTGGAGAAGAGCCTGAAACCGAACGAGTCTAATGGCGGCAAGATGGCTGTCTCGGCGCCCAGTGCCACATATACCAACATCGAGTCCGCGCCATCGCTTGCACACACGAAGAAGTACTGCGACATCACGGGCCTGCCTGCCCCCTACTTAGACCCCAAGAGTCGACTACGATATCACAGCAAGGAGGTGTTCGGTTTCATTCGCACGCTGCCGCAGGGCGCAGCTGAGCAGTATCTAGAGGCTAGAGGTGCACACACGGTTCTGAAATGAAGGGAAATAGATTTCTTAAGGTGTATAAAAGCGATTTCATTAAGGATGGTGATGCTATGTGGTTCCGCCATCCCCCTGAACATTCACTTTATGGCATGAGAAGGACTTTGCATGGTCAGGGGAAGATAAGGGTGAAGATGTTACGAATGTTCGACCAACAAAGTCAAGCCTATCCTATGCATCAGTCACCTCTCGGCAACGGATGGCAGGTTACGCTCCGGCTTAATCGTGATCGGAGAATGAAGTTTTGTTCTCCGCCTGTGACTTGACGGGTACCGAGAATGAATGGGGAGGATCAATCTCAGTGACCATAGCCCGAGAGCTAAGGACGCCGCGGCGGGATATATCATGTCTGAGATGAAATGGCGAGCTATGAGGACTCGCCTTATAGGCCTCAATAGAGCACTAGCCGGACAGCCAGCGTTTAATAGAAGTGTCCTCACAACTCACTTGCCTCTTCGTTTACTTTACCTTCAAGTCCCTAGCGAATTGCTCTCTACAGCTCAGGGAACCGTCATCTCGTGAAATCAAGCAAACTCGGTGATATGAGATGCTTGGAGAGTTAATCAATGATCAGGTAGGACCAATATTGACTAAATCTCTTAAAGCTTTATAGCAACCATCCCTTACTGGTTGTGGTAGTACTAGATGAGAATTGAAGTTTGCACGTAAGACTTCCTAGGATGTTGTAAAGAAGGCAGGGAGAACTAAAATTCTCTTATCGAATTTGAATTATAAGGTTATCGTCAACGGCTGTCCACCAGCTGGCCACCAAAATCTGCGGCTGTCGCGTTGGGGTCAGGTTTCATTCCGCGATTCATGTTCTTAGATCCCCTGATTGGCAACGTAACGAATGTCTTCAAAAAATAAATATTGTAAATTTCAAAGCTTCTAAATACGGTCCAATTGCGCCCACCTACTCTCGAACGACCGTCCGACTCCGTATCCGATCACCATCACGAGCCTTGCGAATCTTGTACTCGGTCCTCCGTTTCTTTCCACTTCCTCTTCCTCTAAGCCACATATTCCAAAATGCCGACGATGTGGTTATCAGACACCCAAAGTAAGGCCTAACATGAGAACTCTGTGGCTATAAACCTGGGGATAGCATGGGCTAACCATTGGAACTGCACACAGAAATTGGGGTCGCTTTCTGCTCTGGCGGTACGTGATATCCAAGATGGCTCTGCGCTCGCGTGCCTCCGACCTACTATGGTAGTTAGCTTGTGCGCGCGCAGTTGAAGTTGCTACGGCGGCGCTGATGTGGTCTGTTGTTCGCTGTTATAGGAGGCTTCTTCCTGATTGGAGGTGTCATGCTATTCTTTGATCGAGCAATGTAAGTGGTTTGCGCCGACATGAACCCTCGACCGATCTGCTCTTCTAACACTGCGCGCACACAGGCTTGCAATGGGCAATGTACGCCACTCCTTATCCCCCTCCTAAGCCCTTCTCGATTTCCACTCGAAAACCAGCTTCCTGCTTTGACGCTCGTCCTAATGCTACCCTAGATCCTCTTCCTAATCGGTCTCACAATAATAATCGGCCCTCAAAAGACGCTCCTCTTCTTCGCGCGAAAACAAAAAGCAAAGGGCACAGCAGCATTCTTCTTAGGGTTGCTATTGATTCTGATGCGATGGGCACTGATCGGCTTTTGTGTCGAGCTGTACGGCATCATGGTTCTATTTGGCGACTTCCTCGGTACGATAGCGAGCTTCGCGCGAAACGCCCCCGTTGTCGGTCCTTATATCGGCATGCTCATCGACCGCGTGCCCGGCTTCGGGGGACGGCGGAACGCCGAGCTGCCCGTCTGAACGGACCTCCCCCTTTTCTCGGCTCCGATTGGAGCTACCTACCTAATGTTTGCCTCTACGTTCATGCTACCAAGGTGGCTGGTTACGAATTCGAGCCACGATATTCATGTCACATTGTTCGAATGCAAAGGCGTTAATGGGGAAGTGGATAGTAGGTCTGTATGATATTGTATATGACGGTATAGAGGATTCGGGCGAGCACCCAACTACTATGGTTAGGTTCGGGGATACCCAGAAGCAAATTAGAACATATGACGAGCCGGCAAGGCCATGAAGAGTTAATTTCGCCGTTAGCAGCAGTAGCAGCACAGGCGCCGTGTAACTTTTTTACATGTGAAAAAGAAGAAAAAAGGCCCATTGTCATTTGCCTATGCAGAATCTAGGGGAAACGGCAGGATGATGGTTGTGTGTCTCGAAAAAAAAGGACGAAACAATCTGAGCCGCCGTACCATGGCGTTGTATGTGATCAACAGAAAATGTCTCTTGCTAAACTCTCCGCCTTGCAGTCCCAAAACAGCAAGCATGCTCCCAACCAGCCTGGCGTACCCACGCGTGCGCTAGTCTGTCTACAGCCTCCTCCTCGACGCGGCACACGGACCGTCCTCGATAAATACCGCTCCGTCTAGTATCCGACTTTGATGAGGTAGTCCGCCAGCGCCTCGACGGTCTGGGTGGCGTTCCCGGCTTGCTGACCCTCGCCGTAGTGACCGACTATGATGGCTTGCTTCGTCTTGACGACGACGATGCCCGTCCGGCCCTAGAATTACGTATTCCATTAAGCATTTAATCCTTCACCTATAAGTCAGGGGGTAACCCACCTGTCGTCCATAGACGCTTCGGTCTTCGATTCGGGTAGCAACGTATCGCTCGCCTGCAACGTGGATGCCGTCTGCGTGGGCCTTGTCGACGGCGCCAGCGCTGTTGGTTAGGATGGCGACGAGGTTCTTCATCTCCTCGGGCTTGACCTAATATTTTGAAAATAGATTAGTCCCTGCTCCATTCTGTATATGAACTGTGCGAAATCATGCGTCCACGTGCTAGATATGATGCTGTATCTGGTTTGCGACAAGGGAGAGTAAATAAAGAGCAGGGATCATTTAAATACCGTAAAACCGGCCGAGGCAGCCCAGACGCTGTCACCCGCAACACTGATGATAGCGGCCTTGTCGATGTGGCCGCTGCCGACAAGGCTGTTGTACACGGGGATAATAGTCAGCAAATGCTGTGGTCATATTGTGGTCGTGGTGCGGTGATTTCGAGATATTTACCTGGAGTCAACATATGCTATGACGGAGAGGTGTCAGCCCTGTTCCCCCTAACAAAGGTGGGGTTTCATCGGTATGAGGGGGATGCTTGGATATTTACCTTGCCACGACATGGTTGCTTGTCTGATGGTGTGTGTGTCTGTAGGTAGAGTTGGTGAGAGAGAGCAAGAGGATTAAGGGGGAAAGAGGGAATGGATGTTTACAGGAGATTTGGCACGAGCTTCAGATGTCAAAGGAAAAAAAAGAATAGGTTGTTCCCCAGCATGGACGGATGCGCGGTCTGATTGAAGAAGGAGGGGCAGAACGGGCTGTTTTCGGGTTGGACGATTGCTGCCCGCCCAGCCCACCTGAGGCGGTGCGCTGAGTGGCTTCCAAAGGTTTCCAATTCTTAAAACGCTCAGCTGAGGGGCTCCCGTTCGCTGGCTTCCAGGGCTAATAATTTGCAACAGGTGGTCAAGCCACATTCGTACAACTCAAACCTCATCATCGCCCCGCCATCGTGCGTCAGTTTCAATTACACTACATGAATAACAAAAAACTGAGGTCATCATCAAGCTTAATCATACGAATACCTCCTAAGGTTACAAGACTCACTTATTTTCGAAATTGTGTACCACATGAAACCTGCACCATTTATGCATCATAATAACGCATACTCACGCATTCAGGTATTTATACGAGACAGGCCATTGTCTCAGTATCCATCTGGTCGGTACTTGTGTCCTTTCCTCGGATCACGAAGCGATGCTCCTATTATGAACCATGGGCTACACACCGGCTTCTCTATTTGTTTTCCATCCAGCTTCGCTCATTCTCTGGAAGCCTGGCTGGGCTACCTTAGACTCCTCTAGGGGTAGAATGCAATTTCGGCCACCCTCTTCGAGCTGGCTGTTTTGGTGCCAGCGGTGAGATTTCCCCCACACTGGATTTGCGCATAATGACGATCCGACGTCCTCTGTCAGACCCTATTACCTTCGACATACTCACCGCCATCACTGCTTATCTTGACCTGCGGAGCTTGTGGCTACGAGTTATATATAATGTCTTCGCTATAGAAGGTCGATGGCATCACCACAGACCTTACCCTCAACTCCTATTTCGCCCCGCAAGTATCCGCATTTCACGAGCTTGGACTACATAGCAGATTCAGGAGAATGTCCTGAATAAGACCAAAGGAGGAAATCTTATCCCCACGACGACGCACACGTATGTGTATCTACCTAGGCATGTATGCCTGACCCGCCACCATTCCAGCTATCGCTACACGCCACTTGGAAATTGGTAGCGAAACCGTAGTCTATCTGCCTCGCTAGAGCTCAGCCCAAAAGCAGGGTAATCACCAAACTGGGATGTAATTGTAGAGCATAGAAGAGCTCTGCGGATGTAGTAAGCCGGTAGTATAGCCCCAGGTCCTACCCTGATAGCGAGGACAGGTACAATACCTGGAGGTACAGAGGCGCTTCATGAATCCACGACCCGATAGATATATGTTTTGATTGAGCTATATGGGATCCGAAGACACATATTTTGTATTAGAGTACTTAATTCGCTGAACCGACCTCACTCGGTTTCGGGGAAATCCCCGTCAACCAAAAATTACATTGCCTGTATCAGCAATTAATATCACAGTCCCCGGGTGGGATAAAGGCAGAAATCAGTCAAGCTCGTCAATCCTAACAAATAGCTGCCGAAGAAAGTTATACTACAACGTTGAATTGGGTCATTCGGAAGCAAAGTGTTTCGAGCCTCGCAAGCTATGCCTTTCCAGTGACTAGCCCAGGAGTAACTTACTTAAGGCAGGTACCTAAGGGATATGGATATGAGCTGCATACACCATACCTATTCCACTGAAACGGTTGGATCAGCATAACACAGTTTTGAGTTTGCCAACACACAACATGCGGGTAACTGGCCTCGAAAGAGCATATGTTATAGGCACATGTGCTGCCGTGAATAATATGTTCAATAGCAACTTCCCAGCTTAGCTAATATTGCTAGCGCAACATATGGGAGCGGTCTTCCCGCCGGTCAAGAATGGTTGACAATGTGAAGTTCCATGAGGTTATATAACAAAATTGCCTGGAATCCCGGAATGCAGTCGTCATAAGATAAGGGGTGTTGAGAACCGTAGCTTAAGCCCTTTTTACTTGATGGATGACGTTGAGGCTCAACCCTGCATAGCCGCCTCAACCATTTAACTGTTTGAATGGGCAACAATGTGAATGTGATCGCCTTGAACGATCTGCTGTGTCGATCGCTAATGATCTAAGTTAGATCGGTTGGGACTATATCCATGAAGCACTGACGGATCGCAAAAGGCTACAGTCAAGGCGAGATGGCTTGATATGTATGAATCGGGCTGACCAGAAATTTGGCTTTGGAGGAGGATACCTATCGTGCACCTGGTGGCTAACCTTGGCATGACCCGTGTAATAGCTAGCCGTCCTAGATGCCGCGCGTCGAAGATAAAAATTCCCGGCGGAAGCACGGTGTTGATATGTCCGTGGGCAGAAATACTCCCGAGTCCGTTGTTTTCTACACATGCATCTATGGATGTAAGTACGACGGCAGCTGGACGGGACCGATTCAAGCACAGACCTCATCCACATCAAAGTCTCCATGGGATAGTTCGCAAGCTCCCATGTTTCAGGGACTGCGCTTTACCGTTTGGGGAAATTTTGAAACCGCCGGGGACCCTAAACCCCCTTTTCGCCCTAACGGAATCTAGCTAGACTCGCTACCCGCTCATTACCTAAACAAACCCGACTGAACTTCAATGTCAACTAAAAATCACATTCAGACCGCTAAAATGCCACGTCTATCAATAAAAAGCTAACGCTATACCTCGTCGAACAACGGTGTCTTCACGAGAGCCTCATTTAACGCGCAACGGAACTGGTCTAGGACCCGTTTAATAGCACGCCCCGGTCGTTCGGCCAGGATATCCCCTATCATGCTTACCTCTTATCGCTCATCGCTGGTTTATAACATCCGATGTGAACATCTCGGGCCTTGATGTTTGATTGGAACAACGTTAAAATGAGCAGAAAGTTCTGGGGTCCGTTCCATTGCAGACGAACAATTCCATTGGAATATGCGAGGGCAAGGGATCTGTCAAGTTGAAAGTTCGACCAAGATTCACTGCTGGCTGAACGTGGATTCTGTCCTATCAGAGGGAAGACTACGACGTCGCAATATAGAATATGCAATCCTAGACCCGATGCACCGCTGCAGGCTAGATGAAAGGAGCCTCCCTCTCATTTCCTGGCTTTCATAGTCAGCCTAGGACTTTGGTTACACTCAAGAATTGCGGCGCATATTTTATTCATTCATTCATCGATGAATAAACATTGGAGCTCCGAGCTTTCAACTCGTCCGAGACTCTGTCCATTTTCCCTGTCTATCAAGCCATTGAATAGAATAGGGGGCTAACTGCCAAGGGACTATTTGCCTCAGGGTATCCCTAGATAGTACAGCAAGCAATGCAACCCCGTATCGGAAAACCTTCTCGAATCTCTGATATGGACAATGCGCCCGTCTGTTCTTGCACAGTTCATCGGTTTACAGCATTTCCATATGATATAGGAGGGTATTGTATTACCTTTCTAAGCCAAGCTAGCCCGTTACAAATAGGCTACTCGGCCTAGGGAGACTCCATCAATGCTTGTGCTGGCGTTGATACACCACACCATAAAAAATCCCGCGATCCCCCCCCTGGGATCCGTTCACATCATTCCAAAAAGATCCCGGACATGAGCAAAGAACCCAGGGAGACAAGGATCACCCTTGACGGCTTCCACAATGCATTCTGGAGCTGAATCCTGGGTGTTGATCACCCTCTCTAAAATAACCGTCCCATGATCCATCAACCTCAAACAGTCGTCAGCGCTGTCGTTATTCTGCATTGGCGAGGGGAAGCTACCTAGAATCCCAAACCGCCACAGGCGTAATTGTCAATAGTTCGCCGTGTATGGTATGCCACCAATGGTCCGAATAGATATCAGGTCAGAATCGACCCCTTCGGGCTCACATAGGGTCAGTCGTTGACCCAGTAAACCTTGCTTACTCCTGCCCTCAGTTAAAACAGAGAACAGGGAATCTCTCGAGTCTATTTCGGAAACTAGGTACGTTTCGTAGAGACCGTGAATCAGAACACATTTAGCCTCTCAGCATCACTGTCTCAAAACTCTGTCTTCTAAGTTTAAAGGCTCATGCCCAGATCCTTTTGGGATTGCAATTTGAGCCCATGTACATACCTACCTAGCTAGACCACCGATGGAGGGTCATGCAGGTCCGGATGCGTTCGTGACGCACGTCCCCGACTACCCCGACTTCAGGGGACCAGGTTGTGGACTAGGTTGTGTATCAGATCCCGCCCTACCACTACCGTCTTATAATCACAGTGGTGCGCCTTACTCGGGTGTCTTTGCAAGTGCAAATTCGTGTTACTCTCGTCCTCTGTCCGTTACGCCGCCGCTCGAAGTCAATATGTCAGTGAGACCGAGCTCATCTAGGGGCCCGGGTTCCAAAAGTTCAACCAACAGCAGCTTTAAATACGACAAGAGAGTCTCGAGAGACGATTCTTTCGTCAACTTTAGAGTAGGTGCCGGAGCCGGATTTAAGCCGCACACTTTTGCACGAGGACAGCTACCTACTCCGGAAACCAGTCCGCGGCACTCGCCTCCACGAAAAACTTCCGTTCCAACTATTAGGATGCCTACCCCCGAGTCTCTCAATGAGGGAAGCTCTGCAGAGATCGGCATGGCGCTTGGAAGTCCTTCGCACAATCCGGTGAACGGAGGCTCACAAACACCGCAAGCTACTCTTCGGGCCCGACAAGCTTCAACCCCATCTTTAGTGTCGCCCGCATCCGGGGTGAGCACTACAGGATCTCTAACCAGGAAGCCCACTGGAAAATGGAAGTTGTTTGGCAGATTTGGGAAGAAGCCGTCGGATCATTCACCTCCAACATCGAACGAGCAGAAAGGCATGCAAAGGCCAGAGCCGTCTCAGGATATTACATCCCAACATTGGTATGACACCAGAGTGGAGAGGAGCAACACTGTCAGTACACGCGGAACACCGAAGCATAAGCCACTTGTAGTCAGATCTCAGACAATGCCCTACGATCCTGAGACCCAAGCCCAAGGGTCAAAATCAGTGTCAGTATTGGACGACCAGAAAAGTCAAGAGACATTTGGCAGGATACCGATAGCTCTGGACACTAGCCATAATTTGTCCGGTCCTTTGTTAGACGTTGAGATCCCTAGTATCACCATGGAAAGATACAGTGTAATGTTTGGAAGCGTCTTGCAGTCACAGCCTTCTCTGTTAGCTAGACGGCAAGCTACAGTTCAAAGGCTGAAGAGCATTGACGATGATGTTGAGAAAGAAGTAAGTAACCCTAAAATTTTACTAGATTCCAAATATTAATGCATTACGTAGGAGGGAAGGCACCGAGATCTTCCGAGGAGAGCAACATCACCTACAACAAGGTCGCCTACGTTTGCGTTATTTCCACCAGCTCCTCCAAAGAAACCCGCGCACATAGCGACTTCTAATGCATCTCGTCTGAGATCCAATACTTCTCCCCCAGAACTTCGGTCACCTTCACAAGCAACCTTCGAACACTCTCATCCTATGCCTGACCAACAAAAACGTCAGCAGCAATATAAACAACTGCCGGATGACAAACCTAAGACTCATCACTACAAAGAACCTCCCACCCATCCTTACCAAAAGGGCAAACTTACCATTGCAACCTTGGCTAGAGCAAGGGACCAGCATCCTACTGCAAGGGATCATCAGTTCAGCCCTGACTCATCGAATTTAATATTGGAATCTCCAACGGATTTATCGTCTCCCGAGTTCGAAGTAGTCAAATCAGAATCTGTACGACCACCGGCTTCATACATGCAAGAGCCTAAGTGGCAGATGATGACTCCACCTACACATACACCTTCTACCACCTCGTCGTCCTTGACGAGCGACAGGAAACAGGCCCCTTCTACTTCTTCTCCCAAATCTACACTCTCGAGCAAGACGTCAGACGATGAGGACGACCTACTTGAGAACAGCTCTAATATGAATCCGGTAGAGTTGTCCATCGCAAGGCAGATATCAATTTCTAGACAGCAGCGGAAAATGTTAAAGCCGCTGCAAACGACGTCCAGGACACAACGAAGTCCTTTAAACCCAGTCCCCGTGCCTAAGATAGCCATGGGCAAAGACGAGAAGTTTGTTGAGTCAAAAACCAAAACTCCCACTCTGATCACTCCCCAGGAAACGAACGACCCGTACCGGGCACAGTTTCGGAAGAGCGAACGCGTTGTTTTAGACCAAGCATAACGCAACTTTGAACACACCTATATCAAGTATACACGTATTTTACAGCACCATTTCATTGCATATATGAGAGCGAGATTTACATTTGACTTCTACGGGGCGTCGTTGGTAGCGCCTCCTGTTGGATATTGCATTTAGAACGGTTTGGATATTGAAGGGACATTTTGTTATTTGGAATATACCCTCGGAGGATAGAAATCTAAGAGTCTGCGACTCGTATTATCATGCAATTTGTTTATTTTGTGTGTCGTGGAGAGGAGAACCCGAAGAGACCGCACGATGCGCCTTGATGGTAATCGTTTTGATACCCTAATTTCGGGATGTCGAATGTGAGGAAGCTTGCTTGGAAGAGACACACACACAGAGAGAGAGAGAGAGAGAGAGAGAGAGAGAGAGAGAGTTGGGACTAGTTAGGATGAGATCGAGTTTCGCGATAGTCAAATCTAATCCAGTCCTCGGCAGTTTGATGCAACCACCTCTGCCCCTACGTGTACTACTATATAAGCTTCATACCAACGTGTGTGACCATTCGTATTATGCCTGTCCGCCTGTCTGTCGGGGTCTGTGTCTATGTAGTCATAATGCCTGCACACCCTCCAACTCACTCAAGCCTTCTCCTCTACCTGGGGCCTCGATGCTCCTGATTTGCCAACGAATGACTCTGTCCACTCCCTATAGGTGCTCGGGCGCGCAACGCCCACGGATATAGATAGACGAAATAAAATGGCCATTCACATAGCCTCCAAACCAAGAGTCTCGCCGCTGTGCTGAAACGGAAAGGCTCAAATCATTCAACTAATGCCGGCTATAGTAGTCGTGTTTACATGAGAATGCAGCACGAGCTTTGCTTCTTCGCTTGTTCTGAACAGGTCAATGTTAGCATCGATTTCAAGAGGGAGATGAGGTGGAAGGGAAGGAGACTAATAACATACGGTAGAACATCTTGCTCTGGTTGCTCAAGCCGTCGCTCTTGGCCACGAGATCGTCGATCTTCTCGCCGCGCTGCAGGACGGACTCGATGGTCTTGTGCAGGGTGATCTTGGTCTCGTCGAGCTCGCGCTGGATCTTGAGGATGCTGTCGGCCTGGTGCGGGTCCTGGTACTTGGCCAGGTAGTCCTTGAGCTCGGGCATGGTGACGGTCTGGCCGGACGCCCAGGACGACCGCGGGTGCGCTGCTAGGAACTCGTCCATGACTTTGGAGAGCAGCTGGTGCGCTACCAGGGCTGGGTATTGGTGGTCGGAGATGATGATGCCGCAGACGCCTTCTGTGCGGCCGTAGGCGTGGAATGTGTAGTCTGTCGTTCAATAATAGTCCATATCAGCTTTCTGTCCGTCTAATAGTCTAATGCCCTTGTTCGAAATGGTCTCGTGGTAGGAATTAATGGCACCTTGCTCCTCAACATCCTGTCTCTGTCCTGGTCTCGTCCGCTCCGCTACCGTCTTCGCAAACATGGTCATGAACTCGCCATAGCTAGATGCAGCCAAGTTAGCCCAGCCCTCTATCTCTCTCTCCTCCCCTTCATCATTAGCATGGGTGGTGGATCGATTCGTACTTTGCTCGGGTGAAGCGAGAGTAGGCGCTTAGCTCCTTCTCAGCGCATATCTCGACGCCGGGTTTGCTGTCGTTCTTGATGATCTGTATATGCCAAACATCACACCAGTTAGCAATCTCGTTAAGACATATTGTAATACATAGGTGTGTATATGCCGGCTACGTCCGTTTGGTGTTGGACAGCGACCGGGACGTAGATACGTACTCCGATGTAATGCAGCTTCATATTGACCGATAGATAGGACAGCTCAAGTTGACAGAGTGGATACGACGGAGGAGACGGGTTGATTTTCGTTATTGTTTGCTCGATATTGAGAGAAGTTTGCCTCCCAATGGGTATAAAGTCAGGGGAGCAAGCCTTGAAACAGAGTTAGGGATTCACGCATATATCAAGCAGTAGTGTTCCAGTGTTGGCATGGGTTTCGGAGTGAGGTCAGCGGTCACAGCCTTTGTCACATGTACCCGTGGACCTTCAGGCTGCTCCTTTTTAGGAGGGGGTACCTGGCTTGGTGGGGCCTACAGCCATCTGTACACTATGGGTGCCTATGGCGGGGCTTTGAATTCTGGGGAATCACCGTGGGCAGTCGCTAATTGACCATCTTCAAGCCACCACACGTACCTAGGTACATAGCCTAAGCACTATGTACCTACTGAAATATGTAGTGGCCGGCGAACAGTCATCATGTCAACTCTCTCACATAATTTGTGACTCTGTATATTTGGACAGATGCGATGAAATCCATGGATATAAACTACCTGATCTACTGTTCTAAACTTCGAGACTGCTTGATCCCTAATTCCAGAAGCATTAGATACTCAAATCAACATTGTCCCGCCCACCATTAAACCTTTCATCAGCACGCCCAAAATGTCATCCTCTATGAGTGAGGCGGAAGCCCGATGGCGCGAACAATTTGCCGCCATGAAAACTGCTCTGGCAGACTTGAAGTTGCCCGGAAAACATCATCCAATCGAGTCAGAATTAGGCCTGGATTTCGATCTGGACGACGATGACTTCACTTCTGGTAACAGTGGTGACGATATCTGGGATTTCATAGACGACAGCGAGGAAGATTTATATAGCAGCGACTTCCTCGAGGAAGCCGACGGCCAACTCGATGGCTCTAGCGCCGGTCAATCTTGGTTTCCCCAGCAGTGTGCTACTATCGCTTCCAAGAACGGGCTATCCCCGGACGCATTTCAAGCCCAAATTCTGGAGATATTGAGTTCCCAACAGTCTGATGATGAGCTACAATCTCAACTTACTGACTTTATCGGGTTTGACGATCTCGACTTCGTCATTGAAGTTATATCCCACAGGCACGAAATCATTTCGAGCGCTGCTACTCCAGAAGTACAAAAGCCGACTGGCCGACTTTTGACCAAGGCTGAGAGGGATGAAGCCCTTCGACGGAAGGATCGGGAGCACAAAACTGCTGCCCTGGCTCCTAGCATGCATAAAGAAGTGCAATATCCACACATATACAAGGCGTATAATGCCGGCAATACCTTGAGCCATACAGGAAAATCCTATGGTATGCCAGTTGGTACTGAGAGAAAGGAAAAAGAGAAGTATGAGGAATTCATCGTTCCCGCTGGGAAAACCGGTACACTTCTCCCTGGTCATAAGCTTGTCAACATCGCCGACATGGATGGACTCTGCCGGAGAACATTCAAGGGCTACAAGACATTAAACAGGATGCAAAGTCTAGTCTATCCAGTAGCTTACAAGTCCAGTGAGAACATGTTGATCTGCGCTCCCACTGGTGCAGGTAAGACAGATGCGGCTATGTTGACCATTTTACAAACCATTAGCCAATATGTCACACCAAATCCCATTGAGAATACAGAGGCAACAGATTTTGGCGTTGATACCCAGGACTTCAAGATTGTCTACGTTGCTCCAATGAAGGCGCTTGCTGCAGAAATCACTGAGAAGCTAGGGAAACGTCTCGCATGGCTTGGTATTCGCTGTCGTGAATATACAGGAGATATGCATCTTACTAAATCCGAAATTGTGCAAACACAGATCATCGTTACCACGCCTGAAAAGTGGGATGTTGTTACGAGAAAGGGCACTGGAGACACCGAGCTCGTGCAGAAGGTCAGGCTGCTCATCATCGATGAAGTTCACATGCTTCATGATGAGCGAGGCGCTGTATTAGAATCTTTAGTGGCGCGGACAGAACGACAAGTCGAGAGCACGCAATCTCTAATCCGTATCGTGGGACTCAGTGCTACCCTTCCGAATTATATCGATGTGGCCGATTTTCTCAAGGTCAACAGATATGCTGGCCTTTTCTACTTCGACGGCTCCTTTCGCCCGGTTCCTCTTGAACAACACTTCATTGGTGTCAGGGGCAAAGCCGGCTCTAGGCAGTCTAGAGATAATCTTGACATCGTAGCCTTTGAGAAAGTCAAGGACATGCTAGAACAGGATCATCAAATCATGGTGTTTGTCCATTCCAGAAGAGACACGCTTCTCACTGCCAAGATGCTTTACGAAAAAGCCACCGAGGACAATTCTATAGACCTCTTCGATCCAATAGGACATCCGTACTATGACCAGGCCGTTCGAGATATGAAGTCTTCAAAAGCACGAGAACTTAGGGACCTTCTACCGAAAGGGCTTGGCATACACCATGCCGGCCTGACTCGATCGGATAGAAATCTAATGGAAAGATTATTTGCCGAGGGTGTTATCAAAGTTCTCTGCTGTACAGCGACGCTCGCATGGGGTGTCAACTTGCCTGCCGCTGCAGTTATCATTAAGGGGACTCAAGTTTATAGTGCCCAGGATGGCAAGTTTGTGGACCTGGGTATTCTAGATGTCCTTCAGATCTTTGGTCGTGCTGGGCGGCCTCAGTTTGAAGACGTGGGTATTGGCATGATTTGCACAACCCTCGACAAGCTAGCGCATTACCGGATGGCCGTTACTGCACAGCAACCTATTGAGTCCAAGTTTTCCTCGAAATTAGTCGATAATCTGAATGCCGAGGTTGCGTTAGGTACTGTGACGTCTATTCCGGAAGCAGTGCAGTGGATCGGCTATTCTTATCTATTCGTTCGTATGCAGAGAAGTCCCATGACTTATGGAATCGAATGGGCTGAGATCAGAGATGATCCCATGCTCGTACAGAGACGACGGCAACTTGCTATCCAGGCCGCTCGGGTCTTACAGCAAAGCCAAATGATTATCTTCAATGAGATTACCGAGGAACTTAGAAGCAAAGACATTGGCCGCATTGCCAGCCAGTATTACATCCAGCAGTCAAGCATACAAATCTTCAACAAGCTCATGCAGCCGTATTCAACGGAAGCAGACATATTGAAGATGATAAGCGAAAGCGGAGAGTTTGACAACGTTCAGTCTCGGGACAACGAAGCGAAGGAACTAACGAGACTGAAGGAAGACGATAATATAACCCCTTGCGACGTTGGCAGTGGGATTGATACGCCTCAAGCAAAAACGAATATTTTGCTGCAGACATACATTTCTCGAGCACAACCCGAAGACTTCACGTTGATGAACGATTTGAATTACGTGGCTCAGCAAGCCGGGCGAATATGTCGTGCTCTGTTCATGATTGCGTTGAACCGACGATGGGGTCATCAGTGTCTGGTCTTGCTAACCCTCGCGAAGTCTATCGAAAAACGTGTTTGGCCTTTTCGCCATCCATTGCATCAATTTGACTTGCCCAAACCGGTGCTCAATCAACTCGACATGAAAAATACTCTAACCATCGAAGCGCTGCGGGATATGGACGTGGCCGAGATTGGGAACCTAGTACACAATAACAACGCTGGGAAGAAGATAGCCAGGATCATTGAGCATTTCCCAACTGTATCTGTCGATGCCGAGATCGCTCCCTTGAATCGAGATGTGTTGAGGATCAAACTCTACATCACACCAGACTTCAAATGGAGTGACCAGATACATGGCACGTCTGAATCTTTCTACATCTGGGTTGAGAATTCGGAAACATCTGAGATTTACCATCACGAATTCTTCATACTCAACAGAAGAAAGCTCTACGATGATCACGAGCTCAACTTTACGATCCCTCTATCGGATCCCTTACCCAACCAGATCTACGTCAGGGCTGTGTCGGACAAGTGGCTTGGAGCAGAAACCGTCAACCCTGTTTCTTTCCAGCATCTGATTCGCCCGGATACAGAGAGCGTGTATACGGATCTGCTCAACTTGCAACCCCTACCTATTAGCGCCCTCAAGAATCCTGGGCTAGAAGAAATCTATGCAAAGAGGTTTCAATACTTCAACCCTATGCAAACCCAGATATTCCACACTCTTTATCATACGCCGGCCAATGTACTTCTAGGATCACCCACTGGTAGCGGCAAAACTGTTGCTGCAGAGCTGGCTATGTGGTGGGCATTCCGGGAGCGACCAGGCTCCAAGGTAGTTTACATTGCCCCGATGAAAGCCCTAGTTCGCGAGCGAGTAAAGGATTGGGGCGCTCGACTTTCTGGGCCCCTGGGCCTTAAGCTGGTCGAGTTGACAGGTGATAACACACCAGACACGAGGACTATTAAAGATGCCGATATTATTGTCACAACCCCTGAAAAGTGGGACGGTATCTCACGTAGCTGGCAGACTAGAGGGTACGTTCGTCAGGTTTCGTTGGTGATCATTGACGAAATCCATCTGCTCGCTGGTGATCGAGGTCCGATTCTTGAGATCATCGTGTCTCGTATGAATTACATCGCCCAATCGACCAAGAACGCCGTCAGGCTCCTCGGAATGTCCACTGCCTGTGCGAACGCAACCGATCTTGCCAATTGGCTTGGAGTCAAGGAAGGACTGTTCAATTTCCGCCATTCTGTTCGGCCGGTTCCGTTAGAGTTGTACATCGACGGGTTCCCGGAAGTAAGAGGATTCTGTCCTTTGATGCAATCTATGAACCGGCCAACTTTCCTAGCCATCAAGACTCATAGTCCCGACAAACCCGTCATCGTTTTCGTTCCATCGCGACGACAGACTAGACTGACTGCGAAGGACCTAATCAACTACTGTGGCATGGAAGATAACCCCAGGCGGTTTGTCAATATGTCGGAAGAGGACCTTCAGCTTAATCTTTCCAGGGTCAAGGACGATGCACTAAAAGAGGCAATAAATTTCGGAATTGGGCTTCATCACGCAGGTCTTGTTGAATCGGATCGACAACTGGCCGAAGAACTTTTCCTGAACAACAAAATCCAAATCTTGGTCGCGACAAGCACTTTGGCATGGGGTGTTAACCTTCCCGCTCATTTGGTTGTTGTCAAAGGCACACAGTTCTACGACGCAAAGATCGAGGGCTATAAGGACATGGATCTCACGGATGTCTTGCAAATGCTAGGTCGAGCTGGTCGTCCGCAATTCGACAACTCCGGTGTCGCGCGCATCTTTACTCAAGACTCGAAGAAGGATTTCTATAAGCACTTCTTGCACACCGGCTTCCCGGTCGAGTCATCGCTACATACGGTCCTCGATAATCATTTGTGTGCAGAAGTATCGGCTGAGACGATTACAACTAAGCAAGATGCTCTCGACTATTTGACCTGGACTTTCTTCTTCCGTCGCTTACATAAGAACCCATCGTACTATGGGCTTGAGATATCTGCTGAGGAACACAACAGCATCGCTGCTCAGCAGCTAGCCAACGATTTTATGATCGATATGGTCAACAAATCCTTGGATGAGCTTGCCACTTCGAAGTGTGTTGAGATCTACCCTAACGGCGATGTAGACCCCACACCCCTCGGAAAGATCATGAGTTACTACTACCTCTCACATAAGACGATACGCCATCTTGTTAAACATGCAAAGCCAAAGGCTAGCTTCGTGGACGTCTTGTCTTGGATGTCTCGTGCGACAGAATACGATGAACTTCCCGTCCGCCACAATGAAGATCTTATCAATGCGGAGCTGTCGAATAATCTGCCATTCCCAGGTAATACTTTCGGCTTGCCGATGTGGGATCCGCACGTCAAGGCCTTCCTCCTACTCCAGGCACACATGGCCCGTATCGACCTTCCCATCACGGATTACGTCGGTGACCAGACGAGTGTTCTAGACCAGGCCATCCGTATCATCCAAGCCTCCATCGACGTCTTGACGGAACTCGGCTACCTATCAAGCTGCCTCGAGATGATCAAGCTCCTCCAGTGCGTCAAGTCAGCCCGCTGGCCTCAAGACGCACCTCTGTCCATCCTCCCGGGGACCGACCCCGAGAAACTCAAGGACAACAAGACGGCCCTTCAGAAACTCAGCGCCTTCCCGCGCCCACAAGTCGAGGACCTAGCCCGGAAACTCAACATCCCGAACTCCCAGCAAAACCGCTTCGTCCGCGCCGCCTCCGTCCTCCCCAACGTCAGCGTCCGAGTCGAAGACGTGACGGCGCAGTCCCTCGTCGTCTCCCTCAAGCGCCTGAACCCCGTCGTCGAGCGCGAGGCCCGCGTCTTCGCCCCGCGGTACCCGAAGCCGCAGACGGAGGGCTGGTTCGTCATCGTGTGCGACGCCGCGCGCGACGAGATCATCGGCGTCAAGCGCGCGGGCTGGAGTCAGGGGCCTGGGGCTAAGACCGTGCAGGTGGGCGCTAGGCCGACGGCTAAGACGACGCTGAGACTGCCGGAGCCCGATAGGGAGGGGAATGCGAGGAAGGTTGATGTTCTGGTGCTGAGCGATGCGTATGTTGGCATGGAGTATAGGGTCATGGGCGTGGAGATCCCGGCGCTGCCGAAGGTGGACGATGATGTGGATAAGTCGAAGGGGAAAGGGAAGGGAGGACAACAAGGGCAGGGGAGTGCGGCGTGAGGAGGTGGCCATGGATATCTCCCCAATGACGACAGACTACCTAGGTATCTAGTATCTAGAGGATATAGAGGAAGGGCAACATAGAAAGTTGGGAATAGTGATACAAGAAATGAAAATATAGAAGACATACTCTAAGCGAACTACGCGTGACATTTGATCTAGTAGCAAAGCCGTCTGCTTGTGGAAAACTTCTTCAAGTCACTATAGATAAGAGAAGCGATAGCGGAAGAAAGACGAAAAGACGTTCCATAGTTCATTCATATCTCGTGAGAGAAACCAACAGCACCTAACCTAGGTAGGTATACATGTACTTCGTTACCATGACCAAGACGAAATCAATATGACCCCGGGGGCAACGCCTTGACCAAGCCCTTATGCCGCCGATCCGAAAATATGCATTTCCAAACGCCGTACCATATATAGTCAATAGACAATGAACCCCCCTATTAGACCTTATGATTTGATGCCATGTTCGTTTCCCCTTGCCGTTTTCAGTAGCGAAATATGTCCTCCTAGCCTGCAGGAAGGCTGCCTTCGATGCTGATGAATGGATGAGTAGAAATCGGTTATGTTTTTGCCGTCCGTTCGAGCCGTTTCACGCCTAATTCAATGTGACTTTCGTTCAAGTAGTTCATGAATGAGCTCGAAAATTCGTCAACAACACTTCCTGCCTCGTCGGTGCTGCTCCTCTCCTTGCCGCTGCTGCTCCGTACCTCCATTAGCCGGGTTGTCAACCGTAACTGCGGGCGAGAAATTCGGTGAGAAGAGCCAGCTACGGCGATCTCGTCCGACTCGGAAACTTCCACGGGGATTCGCTCCGTCAAAGTATCCACCGCCGCCGGTACTGCCATCTACGCCACTATCGTAGCCCGGCGTACCAGGCGTTGCGGTTGCAGCCAAGATAGCCTGTTGCATCTTGCGGTTCTGCTCGACAAGCTTGCGCGTCACAACTCTGAAGACCTCTTCCACACCCTCGCCGCTCTCAGCGCTGATCTCGTGGCATGCATCCCAGCCTACTTCCTGGCCCCAGAACCCGCTGCTCCTCTTACTACTCGGACTACGTGGTTCCTGCGCGCTGCTCGCGGCGGGCGTTCCCGCCGCAACACTGGACTGGCTGGCCCCCGGTCCGGGTGGCAGCCCCGTTAGCCCCGTCGGCGTGGCGGTGGGCGGAGGCGTGGAGCCTAATCCGGGGGCCAAGTTCTCGGCCACGTACGCGATGCACCGTTCGAAGGGGACTTCACGTCGCGTAGGGTCGCGCGCAACAATGTCGGCTTTGGTGCCCACGACGTGCAGCACGATATCGGGGGGCAGGTTGCGTCGCAGCTCAGTCAACCACATGCCCATCTCGGCGAAGGATTGCGCGTCGGTGATGCTGTAGCACAGGATGCAAGCGTTGGCGCCACGGTAGTACAGGCGCGATATTGAGCGGAAGCGTTCTTGGCCGGCTAGCGTCGTGTGAGTTAGTACAAGCTTCGCAAAGAGGTATGTATACATATATTGGCTGCCCGGGATTGGATAATTGGGTATTTGGGTAATTGTGGGTCATACCTGTGTCCCATATCTGGAGGCGGACGACGGTGTCGGTGTCGCCGTCGATGACGCGCTTCGTCATGAAGCTCGCGCCGACGGTGGACGTGGTCTGCGCGGGATTGAAGGCGCCCTTGCAATACCGCGTGACGAGCGAGGTCTTGCCGACGCCTTGGGAGCCGAGGACGACGATCTTGGCCTCGAGGGAGGACATTTTGGCGGGTTGATGTAGGTTAAGCTACAGTGAGGGGGGGGGGGGGGGGGGGGGGGGGGTGAGGGGGGGGGGGGGGGGGGCGGTTTAATGGGGAAAATTGTTTAATTGCCCCACCCACGGGGTAAAAATTAAATAAAATGCGATTAAT